>JAVXUP010002660.1:0-116107 GCA_033070095.1 Escallonia herrerae
GCCAAAAAGACATAAAAAAATTGATGGCTAACATAAAAGAATGAAGAAGGTTTAAGTTCATCAACATTACTACTGTTAACATTTTTTGTTTGAAAGAAAGAATCAATTGTGCGTGACTTTGACTTCCCCATCTACAAAAATAAGCATATTATAATTAGCGTAACTATTGAATACGTTAAATGCATAGTAAATTGTTCAGTTCGTGTTTTTTCGTAATTATTGAATACGTTAATACTATAAGAATTAAACTAATGAATAGTGTAACTATTGAAATAGTGTAATAATTGAATACGTTAATACTATAATTAGCGTAACTATTAAATTTGTTAATGCTCCAAGAATTAAACTATAAACAAAAGAACTCACCTTGATCAATTTGTATTTTTTCGTAATCCGGAGATTTGGAATTTGAGATTTAGAAGAATGAAGAATGAGAACAAAGAAGATTATGATGGCCGATGACACAAAGAATAAAGAATACAACAAAACGAAACCCTAATTAATTAGTTATGATATAATGGCATATTTATAAATATATGAAATCTAAGTATTTATTATCAATAACTAAAAAACAATTCCAAAAAATTGGGGGGGGGGGGGGGGGGTGCCGTGGCCTCCCCTCCCCCGGTCATGCAACAGTTCTGCCCCTGGTGGAGACGATGATTGGAAGCTTACCTTATTTATAAAGGCTCAACCTTTAACCCTTTCATATTCCGTATCCTTTTGCATTTTTGCTTGCGTTTTCTCGGTCAAGTGTTCCTGTGTTCAGTAACAAGGTAGTAGCTTTTAGGGTTGTGGAGATAAGCATCGTGCCGGGGACACGTGACGCTAAGACAACGTTCTGGCGCGGCGGAGTCGTGCCGGAGGAACATGACGTGCAGGCGGTGCTTGGGGGTCTTGGAGCATGGAGCTCCTAAGGGAAAGAGAGAATAAGGGGTACGATAAGGAAGCCCCTGAGGATGTAGCACCCAGGGGGTGAGGCAAGAGAGCCTCCAAGGGGTGAGGAGTGGAATCCTTAAGGGGTGAGTAAGGGAACATCAAGGGGTGAGAAGAGGAGTCCTAAAGGAGAGGAGATCATGGATGGGGGCTCCCAAGGGGCAAGGAGGCAAGACCCCTTAAGGGGGGAAAGGCAGACCCCTATAAAAGGAAGAGGCCATTCCCCTTGAAGGAGACGAGGTCGCACCCTCCCAAGGCGGCTAGGCCGCTTCCCTTAAGGGGGATGAGACTGCACCCCCCAAGGGGGTAGGCCGCATCCCTTAAGGGGGAAGCCCGCCAAATTTTGACACTTAAAGGAAAAAGAAAAAAAGCATTGTGGGCGTGACTTGAGGGTGACCGAGTTTGACTGGCTAAAAAGCGTTAACCTTTGAACATTGAAAAAGTTAACGTGTCGTGAAAGCGGGTCTCTTAGCAAAAGAACGTGATCAAGAATGGCCAGCAACAAACGAAATCAGTATGACATAACTTAAACCAAGACGGAAGTAATGTCTATTGAACCTCTCGGGTCGAAATTAACTCTAGCCGTGTTATGACACCATTCGTTCATTCTGAATTTCCAAGAGAGTCCATGGCGTGGCACGGCACGGCATGCTACCAGACGCAATGCACGTTGAGCTGACCGGGGCTTGCTCCAAATTGCGGAAGCGGCAGGGCAACATGGAAAGAGTTGAAATGTGGGTCGGTGGTGGGGTTTGCCCTGTCAGAGGCTCCCTTCTCTGTCTCTCTCTCTCCGTTTCTTCATTTTCTTTCTTTCCAAACCCCCCAAAAGTTAACGCCATTTGGGCGTTGTCATTCATCTGCAGTATACATCTACAATTCACACCCACGCAACGCATAAGCAAACGATAAAACCACTTGAAGTCAAATCTTCGTCTTCTCTATGTATGTCATATACTTTACTTGTCCACAACTGCTCTGCTCTCTGTTTTTGTATTCTCTCTCCCAAATCTACTCCTCAGATCACCTCAATTTGCTTTTTCAGATTTCCTCAATCACACCCTCTGTTTAGTTCCCAATCCTTTCTTATCCTCTCTGTTTGGCCCGGGTTTCTTTACAGTTATATCCATGAAAATTGAGCCGATTTGATGGTTTCAAGTGTCTGAAAGGCTGATCCAATCTGCTTTGGATTGCTTTGCAATTACATGTTTTCCTACAATCGCGGGTCGCAATCAGATTGATTGGTCTTTACTCTCGGATTTTGCATATATCGATTGCATGAATCCTTTAACTGAGATTTGAGGTATCTGCTAGCTAGATTAGATTACCATCATTCGGCACAATTTTAGCAAGACAGAGTTTTTACATATACAATCCGATTATAGCTCTCAGTATTTAGATCCTGACTCTCAAGGAATTTGATTGGATGAGGCTACCCATGGTTGACTGTCGTAGCTTGATCGAGTTTTGCAAGGCGTTCGAGCAGCGCAAGCTCGTGGCGGATTCATCACTAGGCGCACACTCGCGTAGTGCCAGTGCTAAGAAGCAGGGTAGTTCATTGAACCCTTTGGCCCATTCGCTCTGCGATCACTCCCCGTTTGCCGCCGTGGATGTTGTGATACTGATTTCCGTAGTAGGGGCGCTTGGCTTCTTGGTTGTACCGTGCTTCAAGCTGATCCTTTATGGCACCTCGGAGGTTTTCCCGGTCGTTTGCGATGTACTTGGGGATATAATAAGCGAAGCGCCCATTCCTTACGTGGTTGCCTTGATCGCAGCGTTTATTGGAGTGATTGTTTCGATTTTAGCGTGGGAGATTCTTGATTTGAGAGCGAGGAAATGTGGGAAGCCTTATTGTAAGGGTCTGCGTAAGGCCGTGGAGTTTGATATTCAGCTTGAGACAGAAGAATGTGTCAAGTATTTGCCTGCGGTGCCGGCAACGGCTTGTGGGATGAAACCGTTGGAACTCGGGGAGGATCACAAGGAGCTGGAGGCGGAGCTGAAGCGGATGGCGCCGCTGAACGGGCGTACAGTCCTCATCTTTCGAGCAAAGTGCGGGTGCCCTGCAGGTAGATTGGAGGTCTGGGGGGCTAAGAAGATTCGTAGGATCAAGAAATAAGCAAATGGAGGCAGTGTTAGTTCCATTTCCTTCGGATGAATAAAGTATGACATACGATTTTATGCAGGACTCCTTATCATGACTAATAATAAGCAATGTCCTTTATGTTCTATACTTATAGCATCAAGAAACTTGATTGGCAATCTTGTCTAGTAGTTTTACAAATTTACTATTTACTTAGTTGTTGCTTTACGGCTTGAAAGAAGCATGATGATTAATATATATGTTTACTGATATAAGAAAATCATTCTGTTCTATATGATCAAATAATCGTTTATCTACTATGTTGTGATGTGCCCCCAGCACTTCTTTTGGCTAGTACGCTTTTCTTCATTGCCCTGCTGCACTTTTAGATACTGTGATGCTAATCTTTAGTTTCACTATTTGGAAATAGTACAGATTCCTCCTTCCCCTTCAGCTCACCCGTTTTCTCTGTTGGTGCCCGAGTCATAGTTGGTATAAGTCATCATGCAAATTTAACTACGTCATATAGGGTTGAATCAACTTGGTTTGCAATCTGGTTTGGGAGTTGATGAAAAAACTATCACAGTGATTGATTGTTTACGGTTGCTTCTTCACTGCTTGAGAGTAGCATCGCTTGATCTAACATGATAATTATTATCTGATGATCGAAATGCAATACCTTCTAATCATACAACTCCTGCCCCTCTGAAATCCATGGCATCTTTTCACTTTCGGGACTTAGGTAACAAATAGGGAATGGAAGCCTAATTAAAGGACCAAAATGAAACAAATCAAACACTAAGGAACTTTCAAAACTTAGGCCCAAACATATGGGACCATTTTTATTGCTTGCCCTATTATCTTTGCATGTGCGTGAGCAGAAATTTGAACTTGCTAGTTGTTAGAATTAGTAGTGCTAGCAGAGGAACAACTGCCACTCTAGCCCTATTGGAAGTGTTCCCAACATAAGGAATATAGTTGTTCTAATTCTGAACTTTTAGACTTGTTTTTTAATATCTTTGCTTAGTTTTAGGTTCTTCCAGCTCTCAATTGACTCCATCTTTGACATTATTAAGTCAGTTCAGTTTTGGTTGTTTTGTCCATGTTTCTTCTTAGCCTTGGTGTTTACCTGCTGTGATGGTTCTTCCCATTAGTAAAAGACTTTGATTAGTGAAAGATGATTGTCAATTGATGCCTAATTCATGTTATTGGAGCTATGCAAATGTCTTAAGTTACCGAGTATGGTTTACTGGTTAGTGTTGATCGCTATGGTCTGCCAGAGTAAGAGTTGCCAGAGATGCTTGCTGCTTATCTCCACCCATCTATTTTACGGTGTGATGCCAAGTTGTTGGGATACGACGGGTAGGGGCTGACTAAGAATAACATGGGAAAAGTAATGAGTAAAGATTCGCGTGGTAGGATTTTATCAGACAAGATGTGCTATGGGAAGAATGGAGGAAATGTATTCATGCAGCCAACTCACTCATTTGGGGTCAAGGCTTAGATGACAGTGATGATGGCCATCTTTGATGACAAGCTTTACTGCCTTGAGCGGTGCGGGTTATAAATTTAGTTTGGTTAAGTGCATATTCACTGTGTTTTCATCAATCTGCATTTACACTGAGTTACTTTTGACAGCACTTATGGCGTTTCATTCTGCCTGCTGCACTGTGTTTTGCGATGCACTGTAGGTCCATATGTGAGAAGTAAATCTTGGGAATGTCAAAAAGTTGGTTAAGAAGCGCTCGTTCAGGAAATTTGAGAGCATTTTTGGGGCACTTTTGGAGTGCTCAATATTGTTTTCAGAATGTGGGATTTCCATCTAGATTGCTTTACTTGCTTGTAACCAAGTTTCTGGTTCCAATGTGCTGATACTAGTAGATATCGTACAAACTAGCAAATATGTTCGACTATCTTTTGAATAAGTTGGGGCTAGTAACAAACTAGCTTGTTGGAACACTTCTTTGGTAATTTTGAGATGCCCTTTTTTTTTTTTTTTTATTTTTTTGTGTCTTTCGTCAGGTCTTACTTTTTTCCCTTGGTATTGTTGTGCCGTGCTTATTGTTCTGATTTAGTAAACTCGTGGTTGATTTGAGTACAACTATGAGGGAGCGTTTGGGACATCTTATAGTTATATGGACCGATTGGACTCCCTTCACTGCCTCCTAATTGCTTTTATCTTGTGTCTTTCCTTTCTCCGTATGATAGTGGCAGTTAGATCACAAAGTTTTCCGTGCTGCGATGATTATCTTTTTCTTGACTGTTCTCTGTAGAGGTGAGAGATTCGTTATTCCTTACATACGATGCCAGTATGCTCAAAGATGTACTAGGTTTCACTATCCACGAGAGCCAATGCCATTGTTTAGATCTTGTGGTTTGTGTACCTCTTTCATCCTCTTAGCTAGATATCTCCGGATGATCTCGTGGAAAGCCGTGTCGACAAAACTCGGTCACCTCATCTTTCGGAAATTTGTATTCCTCTGATTTTGATTATTTCATATCAGTTGAGTAAATCCCATTGTTGCTTCTGTGTACTTTTCCCAGCATCCCTCCTTATGAAGTGGAGGGTTTTACTGAAGCGTGGAGATGAGAAAATTGGGAGATTGCATAGTGGAAACTTTCAGCTGACTTTTGCAGCTTTAGCGTGTCCCCCCTAGTTGCCTCTTGTTTTGCTGATTAGTACATAATAAAAACTTTCGTTGACCGGTGCATGATATGAGCTTTTGTGCACTTTGTTGGTTTTGACAAGGGTAATGCTCCTTTTCGGAAATGCTTCCTGACGTGACTCCTTATGGTTCAAGTAATACGAAAGACGCATTTGGCATGGAAATTTTGTCCAACACACTCGCAGAAGCGTAGGTTCTTTCGTGTCGTGGAGTCCAGGCACTTGAAAGGCAAGACTTAGGGGCCTTTTCGTATCTAGTTCTCATCTTAGTCAAGTAATTGGTAGCCATACCTGGCGGAAAATGTTTCAAATGCTTCCAAGTAGTTGCTTTGACTGAGAGGGGAATCCAACCAGTGGAAGCAAAGGGTCAATCGAGCATCATCACTTGCTGCTAAATGGGACACTAATCTTGACTATACGAGTCAACGAGGCAATAGTTTTGGCTTTGCTTACATACGGGAAGGACTGGTTCCAAGTGGTGGTGAGTTGCCTCCTTATCCTTCTGCACAGGTACGCACTTTGGACGGCCCGTCTCACCTCCTTAGTCATCACGCACTGTCCCACCTTGAAATTAGTCATGCCCCCCGTGTAGAAAAATAGCAACTTCTGCGCACGTCATCTTGCTTGGAGTTGAAACTTCTGCGCAAGTTTCAAAGTACAACTTTTGATGCAGAGTTCAGCTCGGGAATGGGATGGGGGACTAGGACAGAGAAATGGTGCAGGCATCAAATAAACAGGACTCAAACAGAATACATGATCAGGAAAAATTCTACGAACTTCCATACAATTTGAGGCTACAAAGGGCAACATTTCTTCTTAGTGAGTAGTGCAATAGGCAAATTGCCATCGAGGAATATGCTTTGGCTTGGTGATTCGCATTACAAAGTTTTTGATAAATTCTGTAGAATGAAATCAATGATGGCCCACTATACTTTACAACAGGTGCAGTCAGTTCCGTTTTTTTTTAGCCGTACAACACTAAATTCAACTCTAAATTCATGTCAACGGGCTGATCAGATGGCTTGTTCGAGTTCCCTTCTAGTTTAATGTTTGTCTCATCCTTCAACAGCAAACCAGAATTTGAAGCCTGATAAAGACAATCAAGAACGTAAACAAGTTAGGAGAAGAGAATGCTTCTATAGGCATTAAAAGTATTTGTCACAGCTTCACCTTCAAAGATGCATTCTCAGCAAATGTTGCATCCATTTCTCTTGCACGGTCCCCACCTTTTGGATCCTCCTGAAAACGAAAAGCGAGGGCAGTTGTCATTGCAGCTAAAGCAATTGCAATGGATCCATCAAGACGTCTTAAATCACAATTCCAAACAATTGATCAGACATGCAACTGCTTAATTAAACCATTTGGCAGCTCGCCAGATAAAATAATTACTATGGGGGTCATAATTTTATTCGCAGTGTCACAATAAAAAAATTGTACTGTATCCATTTTGGCCATATTGAGCTTATGAATAAACTTGGGGCCATTTCTCATTATCTGCTAGTTACTAATTCACTTGATCAAGTCTCATAGGCCCTATGACAAATTCACTTCAAAGGCCGATTAGTGAGCTTTTAAAGCGCACTTCTATGACCCATCGTCCATCCACACTAGTTCTAGACGATACATCTGTCAAGTACAAAAGATGGGCGCAGCTTTGGGTAGTAGGAGACGCCCTTGAGCAAAAATAATCTTCAACCCGATATTACAAACTCGGGTTGCTGTATCTAATAACTGAACTGAATTATGTCTGTGCACGACTGTTGTGCACGTAGAACCGGGTGAGCCAAACCCAAGAAAATAACCCAACCAGAAGAGAGGGGCATCTTTCTATCAGGTGACCTGCCTGATTTTCTATATACATTCATTCGAAAACACTAAAATCTCAATAAAGAGTTCACAGTCAACTAGGTAGCAACTTCACTAGCATGTATTACTACTTAAAAAAAGTACAGCAGGAGGAAATACGATTAATGCTCATAAAGATGCAAGTAAATGGCAAATGCAACAGAAATGATAATCAAATGTTGTGGTTCACTTGAAACTTGAGGACCCACTTTAGTGGATGCTAGCGAGACTCAAAAGGAGTGCAAGTAGTGTGAGACATACCGAATCTTTGGGCTCAGGTTCAAGGAATTCCTTCTTCACTCTACTAGGCAAAGGCTTGCTGTAAAAGTACGATGATGTAGGATCAACAGCCATAAGAAACAGGAAGATGGTGAAAATCTAGATATATGGACAAACATGTACCACTCATCATTAGCATCCATGTCAACATCAGGTTCCCATCGTTCATCGACATCATCTTGATCTTCATCTGCCTGAATATCAGAACATGTTAGCAATGCATGTCGTAAAGTTTCACTCGGATACTCGAGAAAATAACTAACAGGAAATACATCTTGGTCTTAATGATGGCAAAAAGCAGGTAACATCATCACTATGCTCCCAATTAAAATATCCCTATATATTTACAGATATAGGAGTGGGCAAAGTGGTGTCTGAGTGTGTGGGTGTATATCAAAGATGAGAAAGTAACATGAGATAACGTATACACGAAAAGCTAGATATGTTTACCCCAAAAAAAGAGTCGGAATAAATTAACCAATCACCATAAAGCTGTAAATGCTATGTAAATTGCCAATTAGCCCAGAACCTTTTCTTTTTTGTTTTTTGTATTTCCAACATAATCATGCAGCATCTTGCCAAGGAAGAGCTATGCACTCCCATTACAAAGAAATTTGTAATTTTAGCATATCCGGCCAGTTCCATGTAGAAATCAAATGAGTAACAGGAAAGGAAAAAGGCTAAGAACAAAACAGACCTCCGGAAACTCAGTATCAGGTGGTCGCTCCTGGAACGGCACACTTGGCGCATGCTGAAGCTCTGAAAGATTCTCAAGAAGCTTTGCTCTAATTTCATCCAGTAGCTGACGAGAGTTCTTATTTTCCATGTTACTAGGAGCAACATGAAGCGTATAATCCGGACCAAAATACTCATAATACTCGTGCTGTGGCATCTTATCAGCAAGTTCAGTCCCAAGTGCCACTCCTGTCTGCTCCAAGGACAATAGCATAATTATTAATAAGACAGTGTCTGCAAGTTTGTTCTTAGCTTAGAGAAAAGAGAACAGAGTTCTTTTTCATGTCCATCCATATTTAGTAGATGATAAGTGCACAAGGCATTTATTATCAACCAGAAGGTGTCTATAAACTTCGAAACAATACCAACATAAGCGACAAGAAAAAAGAGTGATATAATTCTAGTTAGGTCCATGAGACCAAACCTTAGTTGCACAAAGCGGAAACTGGAACGGGGGCGGGAAAGCGTAAGCACCAAGAAGAATCTGAGGTTGAGCGGCTTGAATAATAAATGCGTAAAGAGTATTATCATTTGTTTAGTATAGTTTATATAGACAGCAACAACAGACAAGGAGGCTTTAAGAACTTGAACAAAGAATTGAGTTGAAAAGAGCTTGATTTTCATGTATTCTCTCACTTGTTCCATGCATCTCTATCCAGCTAGCGGGATCGAGTTCCCATCTTAGCTTGGGACGAGATCCCATGGAGCTCCTAACTTGGGATCCCAAAAGCGAGTTTCCGAGAGACGTCACCATATTAGGACCTGCAACTAAGGACCAAACAACTGTATCTGACCTCATGACTTGGTATATATCAGCTTAACAACAGTAACAAAGGAACAAAATATTCACTCATGAACTTATGTTAAACCCTGACCTTAAACATGCACGGACAGTGGGACACCTGGCTATACCTTACCAAAAGTTCTAGAGACAGTCCAAATTATTACCCAAAGACAGAACCCAATCAAGAAAGGGAGGTCACAAAACTGAAAAGGATCGTCATAACTTCCATAAAGAAGAAAACTAGTAAGCAACTTGTTATCAAGTGTAGCGCACATTCAATTGCCTTCCCACCCAGTAAGTCTATAAATCTCCTCTTCCAAGATGGGATGCTCATCTCCTTTTAAATGGAAGCGTAGTTTCTAGTTCTGATGCTACTATGTGCTCTCTGTGTGTCGAATACAAGGGAAGGAGCAGCTGTGCGTGGCAAGGCTTGTAATGTGAACAGTGGAAACTCTTCTTCTAGTGAGTGGGCTATAATGTGATGCCAAACTCGCAAAAGGGATGGGATTAGCTCTCGTTAAATACATCACTCTACTTTCACTTCTATGTTAGCTAATTAAAGCAGAGAGAAATCAAGTGCTAGGAATAGGACATCTTTGTGTATGGAAAGTGATGCAGCCCAGCTCTTTAAAGAGTGAAACATAAAAAAGCGTTGTCTAAGTTAGTAATAAATATTTTAAAGCTAAGATTCTCGTTTGGCTGCGCTAGGAAGTTTGCCATAACATCTATAATGGTCAGGTGCTGCGGATATAGAGTCAAGAGTAAAGTGAGAACTGTGGACCGTCAAGGATTTTTCTGTAACTGTAACCCGTTACTTAGCATACTAACATCACCAACATTGTAGTCATATGCACTAGATTTCAAATGACTTCCTTTAGATGTTTAACAAAAGCAAAGTAAAACATTATGATTAGTAGTAAAAAAAGAAGAAAAAACATATAATGTATTTTCCATAATTCAACATATACTTACACTCTCACTGTTTACTTATCCATTATATGTATTTTCCATATAATTCAACATATACTTACACTCTCTCTGTTTACTTATCCATTATTATTACATTAACTACCTAATAGGTAAAGGAATGCATGATCCCAATAGTTGAAAATTTTATTTGACAACTATATTTGTTATTTCTTAATGGATCCAATGCAGAACATCAGCGCACCACGCAGGTTTTCCACATGGTAAAAATGTAAATTTTAACACATAGAAAGCTATCTCATTTGATTTGTCATTCCAATTTATAGTTTTATATTACAGAAGCAAATTATATGCATTTATACTGTCTTCTCATTACTATAGGGCGCCTTGACATTCACTGCATGGTCATGCAATGTCTTAATCTTGGGTTGACCAACATGATCCCCAGAAAGGAAAGCTAAACAGATAATACAGGATGAGTAAGAAGAGTCAAGAATTTACCTCGTAGCACCAGCAGCGAGCAACATTGCGTATTGTGTACCCACCTCCACCTAGCAACAGTAGGGGAACGTTGAAAGACCTCATATATCTTACACACTCTGCATGACCTTTGATTGAAAGATTAAAGCAACCTAATCTGTCCCCCGACAATGAGTCAGCACCACACTGTAAGACAACAGCACCAGGCCTATAAACTTCCATCACTTTGCCCATTATTGGCTTAAACAAAGACTGATAGCTTTCATCATCAATTCCATCATCTAGAGGAACATTTAGAGAGTAATACTTTCCCTTCCCATATCCAATATCTCGTACATCCCCTGTACCAGGGAAGTAATCTCCAAATTTATGAAATGAAACAGTCATGACCCTGTCGGTAGTGTAAAAAGCCTCCTCAACACCATCACCATGATGAATATCAATGTCCACATATAACACACGCTGCAAGATAAATTACACAAAAAAATCACAAAACATCACGTGAAGTGTTAAGTGCAAAATATGCTGAAGTTAAATAAACAAAGAGAAGCTAAGGAAGTGGTTTTGGTAGTAACTAAACACTGAAGCCTTGCCAAATAAAGCTTAGTAGAGATAATTGCAAAAGCAATTAGCAAATTAATAAATGGTAACATCCACGTCAAAGCTTCACCAGATAAACTCGTAAATATGATGGAAATGCCGATGTTAATGTACATATCCAAGACCTTAGCACTACTGGAGAACACTGGTGAGTTTAAAATGCTTTCGCAATCACACATGGCAACCTAACAGGTGAACATGAGATGCCAAAACATATAATAAAGGTTACCATGAGGGGCATGAAGGGGAAACAAACTAGGTGCTGTCAAATTGCTAAAAACAAAAACATACAATCACACTCATTACTTGCCAAATAATCAAAGAAAATAGATAATGCACCTGTAGTTGCGGTTATAGTCCCTGTATGTTGTCAATCTTTAATCCTATACTACACACCGCGCATGTGCAGTGTAGTGTTAAAGATTGACAACATACACGCATAATGACAAAAGAAGGATGATGTCTCGTTGCATTGGATATACTCTCTCCAGCTTCCATCCACCAAATAAATTAAAAATGGAAGTAATTTTGATAATAAAAAATGAGGACAATGATGTAGGGCTTCAAATTGAGCAAAGTTAGCTGACCTAAAATTTAAAAAAAAAAATTTATAACTTGCCATAATTATTTGGAGAGGTGCTGAGGAAATGATGGAAAAATAACTAACATGTAAGATACCATTCTTACCATTTTATTAGCAATTAATGGAGAGAAATTGAAATGTAAAACATGGGTAGAACTGGAGGTTCAAAAAAGGCTTCACCACGACCGTGCTCTCCTTTAGTTATAGTATAATGCAAGCCAAACAGAAACAATTAACGGATAACTATTCTGATCCGAAAAGACATGTTCTTACCAGAAGACGATTTTAACATTTATTAAAGTGCAATATCAAAGGCGTAGCTCCCACTTAGATGTCATTCAACAGCATGCTTGGTTTGAAACAAAAAAGACCGCAGCAAGAATAAATCTTCAACCTAAGACTTGAATCTAACTCACTCCTACCAATGCATATACAATCACGTGTACATGTATATATGCTCGCAGTTAGTAAATTCAATTCTACAAATGAAAGGGAAAAAAAAAGAGCAGAACATACTGGATGCTGAAGCAGCATAATTCGTGACACCTTCATGTTGTCATTGTCAACTGTAACAGCTAAAAAGAGATAGATAAATTTGACCAACCTCATGAACTTTGAGGAGTTCCAAAATTGCAAGCACGATATCATTCACATAGCAGAAACCAGAAGCCTCGCATTTCTTCGCATGATGAAGCCCACCAGCCCAATTAATTGCAATATCACAATTTTCATGGTTCAACTTCACCGACCCACCAACTGATCCTCCAGCGTAAGTCTGACAGAAAGAGTATAGACCATCAAACACGGGGCAGTCTTCACCAACATTAAACCTCTTCAGCTGCCTCAACTGATCTTGCTGCATTTCTGGGGTGATACCCCTCAAAAATGCAACATAATCGTCAGCATGAAACCTGCAAAGATCCTTTTCTCTAGCAGGAATGGGTTTTAGGACATGCATGTTTTGTAGCAGTCCATAATGGGCTAAGAGAGCATGGGTCATTCTAATCCTGTGGGGCTTCATTGGGTGGCCTTGCCCATAATAGTAATTGCCAACCTCTGGGTCATAGAAATAGAACACTTTTCTCTTCACTCCGTCTGGTCCAGACGGTAGAGAATTACCCCCAGTTTCCATGACTGCACCAAGAGAAAATTTTAACCTGAAGTTAAAGGCAGAAAGTAAAATCAAACTCAACTATCAGATTAGGGCGCCATATACTTCCTTCTAAGGGTTACTTATAAGTTTTACCTTTATCAAGTTCAAATTTGTGGTTTCTACCACAAGTTTCGCAATGACCTAAACAAACATGTTGTTGATGGAGGTGAACCCTTAGCAGCCATGAAGGGGGTTAAATTTCTCGCAGCGCACAAATCTTAGAAATGAGATCGGCAAAAAAAAAACAACATTAGGCTAAGTCTTAGAATGTCCTGCAATCAATTAGGATGTCAGGCGCGGTGAAACTACTAAAGCTATTGACACCATGCTAAACACAATAAGTGCTAAGCACAACTGATCAATCGGGTCGGTTAGCCAGACACGCCAAATACTCCAATCACATGATTGAGAATGATAACTAGAGAATACAACAGAAGCGGGTGAAGAAACTGCCCATCAGATAATATCATAAAAACAAGGCATTCTTTGGGTTTATTGACCTTATTTCAAACCTTAACAAACAAAAGAAACAAAGGGTGGCCCAGTGCACGAGGTTCCTCCAACTGAGGGGTCTAGGGAGTGGATTGGCAGCCTCACGGCAACCATCCTTCAAGAGGCACCAAAGTGAGCTCCCGAGGTCACACCGGAGCAAATCATCATTGCACCAGGGCTCACAATGGAGCAAATTTGGATTTTACCATCCCCATGTAACATCAAAAACACAAATAGTGCATAAACATTCGACAAAATTTTCCACTTAAAGTCATATTCTTGTAATGACCAATTTTAATTTGCTTTGTTACTAACAGGGAGCGACAGAAGGAAAAGGAGAAAACACCTAACCCAAAACACAGATTAGAGAAGAAGAGAAAGTAAAACCACCTAATTACCACGATAACGAAAATAACCTAGAATCAAGATTTGTGAAGTCGAGAGAAACAAAAAATCTCTAATAGAAGCCTAACTAGGATGTGTCAGAATAGGACAGAACAGAAGTCAGCCACTATACTGACCTAATTTCACCTGGCATGCACAAAAAAACAATAATGACATGCCAAAAAGGCTTCAAGAGTTAGAAGCCCCAGTAGCTCGTTTAATGAACGCAGATCCTGTGTGTATATGCAAAGATAAACAAGCGAATTGCATTATTCAACAGATTGTAAACAGTTTGTGCTCTCTAACAATTGAAAACGCAGATTACCCAAGTGCACAAGTGAAGACATTCAGCGTGTGTGTGTGTGAGAGAGAGAGAGAGAGACCTTTCTACGGAGATGAGATGGGAGGAGACTCTTCGATAAGCAGGAGATTACGGCTTAAGGTACAAAGTCCAGTATTTACAAGGCAAATGATTTCTAGAGTGTTTCGGATTCATGGACACCGGCCTCACTTTAATCAATGTGACAAATGGTCTCTGACCTATTTGCCATTTGACTCAATTTCTTTGCACCGTTTTATTTTCACTCCAAACATGCTCTATTTGGCTACCAAAACCATAGTCAATGCCACACACGTTAAAGTATACTATCTTTTTTTTTTTTTTTAATTTTTCTTAGTGCTAGCGCTAGATGTAAGTTTCAACCTCACCGTCTGTCGTATGGTACTCAAAGTGATTATATGTGTTACGAAGCCTTTAGAGAGTACATAGAGGATTACCTCAAATTCGTCGCGGTCGAGATGCACCGTCAATCTCGAAAGATATGAAATGAGCTTAAGCATGAGCCTTTCATTCATGTTATGTTATTTACCAATTTATACTATTAGAGTTAACTTCTTCTTCTTTTTTTTCACTATTAAAGTTAACTTTGTAAATCAAGGAATGTCCTCAATTTACTCACTTGTCATGTTAGTCGGTTATATCAATCTTGTATCTTATCAATCCTAATTTGTTCATTATATTTACTGATAGGCCAACTGGAATGCTTATAAATACAGGCCTCCGATGTACTTACACATAGAATATACAACCATTTTCAACTTGGTGTTAAGAACCCTTCTCTGTGATCCTTTTTTTTTTCTCCCCACCCTCTTTCTCATAGCACGAATGCTGCTGTCATATATCCTCGGTGTGCCGCCACTGCCGCCATGCATTCCTATTATTCTTCTACTCCATTTTCAAGCTCTCGTGAATCGGCATGCACCTTCAAGCACCTTCACACGACAAACCTATCCACAAGCGGGCAGACGCGCCCATGTGCCTCTTATGCAGCACATTTTGCATGCGCCTACGTGTCGCATGCTCCACACGCCCCATGCTCCACACACCCCACACTGATCTGATGCTCCTTACACGTTACATGCGCGGGCACCTAATATTGTCCGATCCAGTTCTAAACAAAGAAAGAGAAAGATAGAAAGGAAAGGAGAGAAAATTTTCTTTTTCATGGCTGCCTAAAGAGATCACATTGCTATTTTGCGTCCTATTCAACTTATTCTTGATGATGCAAACTATCGTCATTGGGTACAAAGGATGCATCCTTTTTTTCAGGGACGTCGTCTTTGGGGTTATGTGAGTAGCAGTATTAAGGCTCCCCCTTTCACTTATGCCGCTTTTGAGGACAAAGAGGCTGATGGGGTTGCAGAAACTTCTAAAAGTGTTACTCATTTTCTCCGGCACATCTCTACCAAAAATCAAATAACTTTTTGGCCCATTTGACAACACAAAAGAAGTTTGGGATTATTTGGTTGCCACCAACGCTGTGTCTGACTTACCCTCTTAGTATCAGATTGAGTTGGATCTCCGTCATCTTCGATAGGTTACTGGTCAATCCATTCAGGACTACTACAGCTAGTTAGCCATCCTATAGGATTAGCTGACATATCTCCTCTCAGGGTACAACTTGTCTAGTGCACTACTCTCATGCTCGTTACAGTAATCAACTCCGTCAGTTTTTTATGGTCTGCTTGATGATTACAAAGATCGTCACTCTTCTCCACTGAACAGGAACCTTGCCTCTACTCTTGCTGCTGATCTTTCTGAGATCAAATCTGAGGAGGTCCGAAAAAAAAAACTGATGTTATCCTCACTCTTCCTTTCTCAACTCATTATGTTCTTTGCCACTCTAAATACTCTTTCCATTTCTTCTCGCCCTTCTTTAAGAAGTGGTACGACTTTCACAAGTGAGGATTTCACTCGACTGATGACTGCAAGTGAAGTCAGAAAAACAAAAACTATGTTTAGGGCTACGCTCTACTCTGGGGCTTGTTACAGATGAACTAGCGGTTGTTTCTAACTCTCGTATTTCCTACACGGGTAACTCTAATGGTATTTCTGATTCATATTTTCTGGTTCTTCTGCATGTTCTGTAGCCTCAGGTACCAAACCTTCCTTGGGTATTAGATTCTGCTTATTCCAATCATATGATATCCGACTCCTCTCTATTCTCTCACAAAATTTCCAAATTTTCAATACCTCTTATACATACTGCTGATGGTATTGCCTTACACACCACACATATAAGAGCTATTTGCCTTACATACTACACATATAAGAGCTATTTCCACACTTTCACTTTCCTTATTTCATATTTTTCTTATATCTTAATTGGCTCAAAATCTTATCTCTTTGGGTTAACTTGTTGATCATGGCTGCACCATTCACTTTAACTCTTTTGCTTTTCATTATAAGACGCTCAAACTAGGAAGGTTGTCGGGGCAGGTGTAAAGTGCATCGTCTCTTTGTGCTCAATCATCTCTGTCTACCATCCACCTCTACTACTGCTGCTTCTAGCTTATCCAAAGCTCTTCAACTTTGGCACTCTCGTTTAGGTCATGCCTCCTTATCTAAGCTTCATCTTCTTCTTTTTAGTGGACATTTGCTATCTATTTTTGTATCTAATTTTCATTATTTATCATGTCATCGTAGTAAAGTAGTCAAAATTGCCTTTCAATAATAGTGATTCAACAGCTAATCAAATTTGATTTAGTTCATTTTGATGTATGTGGTCCCTCTCCAGTTCTTAGTAAGGGTGGATCTCGTTAGTATGTAACCTTTATTGATGATCACTTTCAATTTACTTGGATCCATCTTTTGAAAAATTGCTCTGAACTTTTGATTATTTATTCTACTTGTGTTAAAATAGTTCACACTCAGTTCTCCCATACCATAAAAAATTTCTTTCAAATAACATTGTTGAATATACTTCTACCCATTTCTTATATTTACTTGGTCAAGAGGGTACAATTGCTCAAACTTCTTGTCCTGGTACATCTGAACAAAATGATAAAGCTGAACATAAACACATACATTATGGAGACAACAAATTCATTGTTGTGCTCTGCTTTTCTTCCCGAGTCTTTCTAGGGTGAAGCTATACTTACTCCAGTTTATAATATCAACCACTCACCTTTTGTTGTCCTAGGCAATATGTCTTGCTATGAGGGCTTTCACGGTGTTAGCCTCAATTATAATCTTCTCAAAGTCTTTGGATGTGTTTGTTTTGTTCAACTTAATCCCCATGCGTGAAACAAACTAGAATCTAAGGCTCACATGTGCTACTTTCTAGGTTATGGCATAAAACAGAAAGGTTATTGTTGTTATCATCCTATATCTTAGCAGATATGCGTTTCTCGTCATGTTGTCTTCTGGGAAGATACGTTCTTCATAAATGTGTTTTTTCTTGATACTCCCAGTGACACATTTTTACTAGAGATTCCAGCATGCTCTATAGACATATTCCATGATACTACAACATCTTTGCCTACACCAATGCCTGCTGATGCTATTTATCCATTTGTTCACGGTTTTGACTCTCTCTTGATGTCGGCATCTAACTCTGATCCTCTATCTCCTCTTCTTGCCCCCTCAGGTTCGTATAACTTCTGGTAGGTTAGTTCAACCTAATGTTCATTTAAGAGATTATAATTGCTCTATTGCTTTATCTTTTGTTCATTAACCTATTACCGATACAGAAGATTCTCAGGACCCTCTATGGCAGAAGTCTATGAATGATGAATTAGATGCACTTACTAAGATTCATACATGAAATTTAATTGATCTGCCTCCAGATAAATCTTTTGTAAGTTGCAAATGAGTTACAAGATCAAGACACATATAGATGACAGCATCGAACGCTACAAAGCTTGGCTTGTAGAAATGATATACATAGGAATATAGCATTGATTATGAGAGATTGCTCATGTCACTCATTTTATATTAGTCCGAGCTCTCATTGTAGTTGCCTCTTATCACCATTGCTCTCTGTTTTAAATGGACGTAAAAAATTCTTTTTGTATACATGAAACTGCTGCCTAGCTATCCTCATCGTCCACATCAGGTGTGTTATCTCCAGAAAGCTCTTTACGGTCTCAAGCAAGCTCCTAGGGCCTAGTTTTTTTAACTTCAGTTATGTCCTCACACAACTTAAATTCATTTTCACTACCTATGATTCTACTCTATTTCGTCGACAATCTCACTCAGACTTGATTTAGTATTATTATATGTTGATGACATGATCATTATGGGCGACGATCTTTCAGGCATTCAGACTCTTAAAATCTTTCTTATTCAACAATTTAAGATGAAGGATCTCGGTGATCTTTGATACTTTGTTGGTCTTGAGGTCACCTTTCATCACACTGGATACTTTCTTCTCAGATCAAGCATGAAACCAAAAAGATAACCCTAGAGGGAGGGTGAATAGGGTTTTATGACTACTTTAAAAATTAACAAGTAAATACAACAAACTTAGAAAGGATATAAATGACACTTGAAAAGGCTACAAACAACAAACCTCAAACACAATATCTTAAATAAGCAAACTAACCAATCTCAACACAAATGTAAAACAATAATGTAAAGAGAGAAGGGTTTAGAGATACTTGACAAGGAAATTTAAATGGTTCGGCTTGATATATCCTCAATCCTATGTCCACCCCTTCAAGGAAGTCCCTTGAAAGGCTCTAGAATCTAGTAGTATGATCTTCCTTACGAGTCAAGATCGAACCTCTTACAATCCCTTGATGCTATGCCCACATCAAGAACAAGCTTTGACAATCCCAAAGCTCCAAAGCTTGACAACCCCAAGCTTTGATACAAGAAACTTTAGATGAAAAAATGTGTACAAGATTTCACTCTCAAGAAGTATATGAGTACAAGTTTAAGCTCTAGAACAAGAGAGATGTGTGTATGATAACTTATAGAAGTGTATATCTCTCAAATGTAAGCTCACAATAAATGTTCTCTTGAAATGGATGAGAAAACAATGAAAATCAAGAGAGATTGAACAATTACTTTGATCTTTGAGAATATGAAAGATAAGAGAGCTTTGAATGCAATTGATGAATCAAAACTATGCCCAAGATTGGTATTTATAGAGTTGGGAATTAATATGACCGTTTGGAGTTAGGTGGAGCATTAAATGTGCCAAACGGTAAATACAGTCGACTGTAATGTGCCATCGCAGTCGACTGTATTCCCAAAGTAGCCGTTAAAAATTCAAAATTTCCAACTTGCAGTCGACTGTAATCCAGTGCAGTCTACTGCAATAGACTACTAGAAGTATTACAGTCGACTGCATTGGAATGCAGTCAACTGTAATAATTCACTGCCCAACATGCAGTCGACTGCATTTCAGAAAATGCAATTTCCGTATTTTCAAAGAATGAAAAACTTTTATACATGCAAGGGAAACTTATGGGCAAGTTCTAGGTATACAGTCATCGTAACGATCATTTCTCTATGTCTAGTTACAAAGAACGGAATAAACGCAATAATAAACTTCTATCGAAGTATTCCATCTTGATGCGTTCTGTTGAGTGTGTTTGATTTTCTCGTCTATTTGTCCGTTTGCATGAGTATAAGATTGTTCCTATTGCTTCATCAACTCAATGCATGTTAGACAACATAAACATCAATGTTAGTTATCATCAAAACCAAATATAATCCTAGGCTAAATAACCGTAGGGTTAACAAAGCATGTTTCTGATTTGGTCTACAAGTCTTGTGTCTTTTCAAATGATATTGTTATGTCCCCTATGGAGGAAAACCGGGAGCATAATACATTGACTAGTACGTGAACGTCTTTCTGATCCCACTCTATTATAGACAACTAATTGGTAGCATGATTTATCTCATTGTTATTCGACCATACATTATTTATGCAGTTCATTGGGTTAGTTAGCTCATGACCACTCCCTCCACCGTTCACCTGGCTTTAGATTTTGCAGTGTGTGTAGGGTACTCTATATCATGGCTTGCATCCCGCATCCTCATCTTTACAACTCATTGCCTTTTCTGATGTACACTGATGATGCAATTTTTCCTATCATCACTCTGCTACAGATTTCTATTTTTTCTAGGTAATTCTTTCATCTCTTGGCACAGCAGGAATCAGTCCATTGTATATTGCTCCAGTACTGAGTTTGAATATCACGCTTTTGCTGACACTACTACCGAGTTAGTTTGGTTGTGATGACTACAGAGACATGGGTATCTATTTTGACTCTACTACTCCTATTCATTGTTACAGTCAGAGCGCTATCCATATCACTTGCAATGATTTTACATTTGTCTTGTCACTCATACCATCTCACTCGTGGTATCCTTAAACTCATTCCAGTATCTTCCTCCAAACAACTTGCAGATGTCTTCACAAAGTCCTTTGCCACAAAGCACTTCTTGCATTTCATTTTCAAACTTCCCTGGTCAACCACCTTGAGTTCAAGAAGGGATATCAGAGTCAATTTAATAAATTAAGGAGTCTCTTAATTTACTCTGAGTAAATTAAGGAGTCTCTTAATTTACTCTGAGTGAATTAAGGAATCTCCTTAATCTACTCACTACCATATCAATCTTGTATATTATTAATCCTTAATTTATCAATTATACTTATTATTAGGTCAACTGTAATGCCTATAAGTACATGCCTCCAATATACTCTTTGTACACACAAAAGTATACAAACAATTTTTGTTTTAGCTTAAACATTTATATGATCAGATGATTTCATTGAAGATCCTTCACATAACATTTGTCATGTTCTTATACTGTCACATAACAGCTTCCCCTCAATAGACATGTAAATAGTCCACATGCCATCTTTCCACGTTTTTCCATTCATTGAGGATTATAGTAGGAACAAGAGATTTTTGAGCCAATGGTTGCCTGCAAGGCGAGATTCTCATGTATATGTGGACAACTCCCTCTCCCCGATTAGAATGAGTAGATTTTCCAATGCTTTTTACTTATTACTTTGAGCTCTTTTATTTTGATAAACTGCTAAAGAGCTGATAGGGCTCTTGTAACACCTTTATCTTGATGAATTGCTTTTACAGGGAACCAAAAAAGTTCAAGATCGAATATCTTGTGGATTAGCGCATATAGCGAGTGCGCCATAGACGTGACCAAGAAATATTGTCTAATAGACTTATAACCCAAAACCATGAATGACGCCATGTTACATTTTCTAACCATAAGGTCGCTAAATGTAAAGTATCTTCATAAAATGCAATTTTAATTTTTTATCCGCAAACAATCATGCAAAAAGTTGAAGCCTGACTTCTAATATTGTCAACCTTGGACTGACATAACCAAGTTAATAAGCGGGACAAAGACACCTACTGTAATTCATTCTATTCTATACCCACCTGTGAACATATTCTTAACTTATCATGGTTAAATTTGCAATTGACTGTTTTCACAAGAAAGAAAACCTTAAAGTAGGCCTCAGATTAACTTGTTATTTGGGAGAAAGGCTCAAATGTGAATATGCATCCATCTCCTTCTACGCAACATGCCTTTATACAACACGAGTCTGTTGTCTTGTATAAACCACTACATAGGCTCTTAAACAATTTATGATGTATATAATGTTACTAACAAAAATTTTATTTTTGCTTTCTTATCCACTAGGCTCTAGCGATATTAGCGAATATAGTGGCGCATGTTACATATGACTTATGCTCTATTGTTTCAAACTTTCATCCCTTTTGTTAACAGAGATGGTAACAAACAACTAAATGAATCATGCTACCTGTAAGCTTTTGCATATCATGTCAGCACGCAGGTTACCAAGAAGGGTAGATGAAAGCCTTGTTTGTCGGAAAAACAACCCATCAAATAACTAAGGGTGTGATTGAAACCCTTGTAGGGGAAAAAAAACTCTTTTTGGTATTAATTTTTTTGCAAAAACAGAGGTATGTTTGGTTGATCAGTTTTTTTTTTTTTTTGAGTTTTTGCTATTTCTTTTTCTTAATTTTCCATCATCCTTATAATTGCATGTTCTTCTCCAATAGAACCTATCCTGCAACCTCCGAAGCACCACCACCAACACCCCATAATCAAATTCACAACTCCACCAACGTCAATTGCAATTTGAGTCTATAAAGAAACCTTTTTACACAAAAAGTGAAATTGGTTTATTTTGAGAAGATAAGCTTTTGCAGAGAGCAGCAAAAAGCGAGACTACAGTGGAAAGACAACAATTGGCAGATCCGTGGGTGGTGATGGGGTGGCTACAGTGGGGCAAATTTATGGGCATTGACGGTGCGTGAGGTCCTATTAGTTATCAATTGTGGTGGGATCGCGGTGGGGTTAGGGCGGTGCTGGGGTGGCTGCGGTGGAGCAAATTTGTGGGTGGCGACGGTGCTTAGGTAAAGGCGGTGCATGAGGTCCCATTGGTTGTTGATTACGGTGGGGCCGCAATGGGTTATGATAGTGGGTTGAGGTCTGGTTAGTTATTAAAGGCAGAGGGGTGGCAATGGTGGGAAAGATCCATGGTTGTCACTAGCAGTAGGCTGGCGGTGGTGGGATATAGATCTGTGGGTGGTAGTGATGGGTGTGTGGCGACGGTGGGGCATATCTACAGGTCGCTATGACAATCAGGTGGCAACTGTGGGGGAGTTCAGTGGTGGCGCGATGGTGGGTGGCGACGGTGGGACAATATGTAGGTGGTAACAGTGGTAGGTTGTGAAGTGTGGCAAGCCTACTGGTGGTGGCAGTTGGCCTTAAAGGGTAATTACTTATGGTAATTATGAAAATGATGAAAGGAGCAATGTATTTTGGGAAAATGTGGGTAGCTAATTGCTTCTAGTGAAGCCTAAAAGTTAGATCTCAAAATAAAAATTGAAATTGAAAATTCAAAACAACAATACGGAGTTTTCAAAATAATTTTAAAAAAAATGAGAACATAGGTAAAAAAAAATCAAAATTGTCCAACAAACTCGACTTCATTGACCTGGGGCCTATCCATGTATAACAAGTGCTCACAGTCAAAAGGTTCAAGCCTTATTGTTCTACCATCCATGATTATCGATGAAAGGAGTGGTTCGACCTGCACATTCATCAATCTAATTTCAAAAATCATGTTTAAGCATCCTCCTTCTTTATCTAGAATATTTTCAAATAAAGTTGGTGGAAAATTTAGACCTGTAATAGTCTTGATTTCTTCGTCAAACTTCTACAGTTCATTAGATGTTACTATGAAAGCAACTAAAGAATAAATTGGTCATGACTTGCATGAGATCATCCCAGCAAGTTCCTAGATCAATCAGTGTAACATCCATGTAATATGAAACTACAAACTGTTTATCATTTTACTAAAGATGCCAAAGAATGGCCTCTCACTAAATTAATTCCGAGGAATTTCCTGCAAGCATATTTTCAAGCACCTTGAATTAAATAGGGCAGGACAGACGTGCCATTGTTTGCACTCAACAACAAATTCACACTCACTTTTTAGGCGAAATGCTATAATTGATTCGATGTGTGGATTCTTTTTTACTCTTTGAGAACTTCTCTAAAAATAAAAAGTAGAACTAAAACAGAAATAAATTGAATGAGGCCAATAAGATTTTTGTTTTACTGATGATGATGAGTGCTTAAAGGTACAAGTTCTCAAGTTTAAAACCTGCAATTGAAATTGCACTTGATTGGCAGCAAAATCAACACATTAGAATAAAAAAAAGAACTTAAATCTAAAAAGTCATGATTTGTTTTTGGAGTTGAATCGTATCCTTAAGTTGAGACTTCCATAAAATACTTATAGTACAACAAAATATAGAAAATAACTTATGTGTATCAGACTGGCTCCATCTCGAGTGAATCAGATGGAAGGCTAACTTGACTAGGAATTTTTCGTAAAACTTGAATATGTATCGTGAAAATTCAATTGGACATATTCTGTTTTATTGACAATGCTTCTCCAACAAATCGAACATATAGTTGCTTATCACTACTCAAATTTCAAATTATGTTGTTCATTACATTCATAGATTCGTACAGGTCCTTTGTAAACTATACAGAAATTTAAAACTACATGGGCATCCCCAGTTCACTTACATTTCTGTCCCTTTCTAAGTCATGAGTTAGATTCGTACAGGTCCTTAAGTCCTTTGTAAACTATACGGAGTGACGGAGGGAGTGATAACTCTGATGGATGAAGGAGGGAGAGGGAGGGAGAGAGAGAGAAACCAGCAGGGTGGAGTCGTGGAACAATGGAGTAGCAGTGGCGGAGACAGAGGCAGTGGAGCAGCTAGCGACTGGCGACAAGGGAACAGGCGATAACAGTGACGACGGCGACCGGTCATCGGAGCATGGAATGGACGGCGACTGGTCACCAAAGCATGGAATGGACGATAGTCACGGCACAGAACAGTTGCATGCAGTGACGACTGACGAGGAGTGAGTCTGTGAAATTGATTTAGGAACTAGGATTTTGGGGATTTTGGAGTTTGGGACTTTGGGTTAATAATTAGAAAGCTAACAAATAAAACAAGATCCAACAACCCATGTAACAAGATGATAAAAAAATCTAACGGCGAGAACTATGCGCCTTGCGCTTGGTTGCACCAGGCACGCCTTCTTGAACGCTGTTGAGCCTAGGCCTAGGTGAGGCGCACATAGTGAGCCTTAGCGCGCCTTGCACCTAGACGCGCTTTTAATAACACTGGGTGGGGCATATCTGCAGGTCGCTATGACAATCAGGTGGCAACTGTGGGGCAGTTCAGTGGTGGTGCGATGGTGGGTGGCGACGGTGGGACAAAATGTAGGTGGTAACAATGGTAGGTTGTGGAGTGTGGCAAGCCTACTGGTGGTGGTAGTTGGCCTTAAAGGGTAACTTATGGTAATGATGAAAGAAGCAATGTGTTTTGGGAAAATGCGGGTAGCTAATTGCTTCTAGTGAAGCCGCTTGAAAGTTGAATCTCAAAATAAAAATCAAAATTGAAAATCCAAAACAACAATATGGAGTTTTCAAAATAATTTCAAATGTCATCTATGGTTAAAAAATGAGAACAAAGGGAAACAAAATCAAAATTGTCCAACAAACTCGACTTCATTGACCTGGGGCCTATCCATATATAACAAGTGCTCAATCAAAAGGTTCAATCCTTATTGGTCTACCATCCATGATTATCGATGAAAGGAGTGGTTCGACCAGCACATTCATCAATCTAATTTCAAAAATCATGTTTAAGCATTCTCCTTCTTTATCTAGAATATTTTCAAATAAAGTTGGTGGAAAATTCAGACCTGCAATAGTATTGATTTCTTCTTCAAACTTCTACAGTTCATTAGAAGTTACTATGAAAGCAGGTGAAAGAATAAATTGGTCATGACTTGCATGAGATCATCCCAGCAAGTTCCTAGATTAGTCAGTGTAATATCCATGTTAGATGAAACTACAAACTGTTTATCATTTTACTAAAGATGCCAAAGAATGGCCTCTTACTAAATTAATTCCAAGGAACTTCCTGCAAACATATTATCAAGCACCTTGAATTAAATAGGTCAGGTCAGACGTGCCATTGTTTGCACTCGACAGCAAATTCACACTCAATTTCTGGGCAAAATGCTATAATTGGTTCAATGTGTGGATTCTTTTTTTACTCTTTGAGAACTTCTCTAAAAATAAAAAAGTAGAACTAAAACAGAAAAAAATTGAATGAGGCCACAAAGATTTTTGTTTTACTGATGATGATGAGTGCTTAAAGGTACAAGTTCAAAACCTGCAATTGAAATTGCACTCGATTGGCAGCAAAATCAACACATTAGAATAAAAAAAAGAACTCAAATCTAAGTCATGATTTGTTTGGAGTTGAATTGTATCCTTAAGTTGAGACTTCCATGAAGTACAGTACAACAAAATATAGAAAATAACTACCCAATAACTTTTCCTAGAAAACAGTTTCTCCCCAGTATCGTCTAGAAAAAAACCAAATAGCAAGGTCGTTCACAAGTTCGTTTGTCTTAGCATCCCGAATTTCTCCATGAAATCGAGATCCATGCCCTGAAGGGAAAGAAACAGCAGCAGTCGATTCGAAGCGGGTGTGACTTGGGCCCTCAGGAGAACCCTGACAAAGAAGAATGAAACATTTGCAGCATCTAGTGAGAGAGTGTCGCAGCATGAGGAGTTTTTCCACATTTTTCATGTACTTCATATGATCAACGAGAATTTCTGATGCCTGACAGTAATCTACTCGACAGAAGTAGTTCAATTATAGTGTTTCATACATATAATTGCAGGTTGTGTTGTAGAATGCTAACTCGCAGGCATAGAATGGTGTCCATTGAGTTACCACACTGGAGAGTCTTTAAAAACAACTGGGGAATGGGGTCAAAAAAGGGTCAGTACTTAGAGTTGTCAAAGGGTCGGGCTTGGGCCGGCCCAGCCCAAGCCCATCGGGCCTGCTGTGGGGCCGGGCCGGGGCCGGGCCAGTGGGGCTGCCAACCGGGCCGGGCCGGGCCGGGCCTGCCGAAGGCAAACCTAGGCCCAGTCCAGGCCCTGGCCCTAGGCCCATTATCTAGGGCCGGGCTTGGGCCGGGCCCGGGCCCTTTTTTTTTCTTGTTATTCAATTTTAAATTTCATCTCTAGGCAATATTCACAATTTAACGAACCTAATCTTTATCCTTTTATTTCATTATAAGTAATATACATATATATGTATGTATATACATATTTATTTGTTAGCCATTATATTTTTTATTATATGTTAAACATTTTCATACTTTTCTTGGTGAGCTTTATTAATAAAATCTTAACACATAACAATGCTGTTGGGGGGGGTAAAAGTGGAATTTTGGAAAAGGGGTGGAAGAAAGGGGGGGAAAAGCAAAAAATTCAAACAAGTGGTGGGGCCAAAACCGGGCCAGACCCGGGCCAAACCGGGCCAGAACCGGGCCGGGCCAAAGCCGGGCCGGGCTTTTTTGCAGAAACTGAAGGCCTGGCCCAGGCCCAGGCCCCAAGCCCGCTGTGCTGGGGCCGCTACTGTTCATCGACGGGGCCGGGCCAGCCCTGGCCAGAACCGGGCCGGGCCGGGCCAGCCCACGGGCCGCCCGGCCCGTTTGACAACTCTATCAGTACTTGAGGAATTAAGCAATCAATAAACCCCAATATGTTTTTTTGCTGTTATACCTTAAATGGACTCTAGCTATGCTAAAATCAAATTTTGTGTGTTTTGATAAATTTAACTTGTACTTCTTTAACTATTTCCTCTGGTACTAATAGTACCGAAACTACTATAAACATTGGTTGGTATTAACACTTGGCTGCTTAGCAAAAATATAGTTTCTTATTTTCAAATATCAAAATATTAAGGTAGTAAATAACAACTCTTTAAGGTGGTAATATCCTGTTCCTCTTTATTTCCGCACATGCATTGTACGTGCCATCGCCACTCTTACAAGTTGCATATAGATATTAAAGGCAATATAATAATTTGACAACGTTTAGCAGGTTGGTGGCCTGGCGCACGCCTGTAGATTATAGTTTTTAGGTCATACTATTAGAAATGTGTATGTTAGCAACATCAATTCAAATCATAAATAGATTATAAATGCTTGATAACTGTGTGTTTAAAATAACTATATAAAAAAAAAATCCATTCTTCAAACATTGGCTTAACTTTAGTAACATGAATATAGCAACTCTCTTTGAACCAATAACATTTTTTTCTGTGAACTTCACACAAGTAAATACACATACATATGATGACCGGGATTCTAATGAAGATCGAGAACCTAGGATACAAAGAAGACTACAAGCTAGTATAGGAATGTGCTTAATCTAATTTAGGGAATTCATAAGTACTAAGAGAGAATATCTAACCTCTCCTTAGCTCAAAGCATGCCCTTTACTTGATCCTTTTAGGCTTGGAATCGGACAAAAAGTGCATGAAAGTTCTGTTGTCTGCTTCAAGTAAGCTACAGGCAGGCTCTTTCCTCACCCGGTTATTATCCATCGACTTCCTTGTCCTCTCCACACCATCCCACTCACCCTAGCTCTGAAGCGTATATGTTTGAGAGTAGTACATAGTCACCGCTTGCATCCCACCTTAGTTTAAGTAGCCGCTCATTCGCACGCCTCCCCATCTCAACGTTACCGCGTACTCTACAAGCTCCAAGCAGAGTCCTCCATATAATAGCATTGGGCTCAACCTTCATCAGTGTTATCAAAGTGCGCCTAGGCGCAAGGCGCAGCCCAGCGCAGGTGTTGCGCCTCCCCTAGGGCTAGGTGCAACACCTTTAAAGAGGCGCGTGCCTTGCGCGCCCAGGTGCACAGCAGCAGTGGAGGCGCCAATGCAAGCTCGGAATCGTTGATCGACGTCGTTGTGGCGTCATCTTGACCATCGAATTTTTACTCCTTTCTTTGTTACTTCCATGGATTCATCTAAACATAAAAGCCTAGATCCATCTCACTGCCCTGTCGCTGATGCTCCAGTTGCCGCCGCTGCTGCTCAAGTCAATGCCTGCTGCTGCTTCAGTTGCCGCAGCTGCTGCCGGCTGCTAGTCTTCTGGCCGACCACCACCACCACCAGGTTCGTGGTTCGTCTCTCACACACACACACACATACACGCACACAACACAGCCACACATAAAACCCACAAAAAACATATGCGATTGGATTGCTGCCGAAGAGATGAGAAAAAGGAAAAGGAAGAAGACTTGTTTACTGTTGGAGCTGGGGGTATTTGTTATGGTTTGATTTCGTTGAAACAATTACAACATTTATTGTGCTACCACGTAACACGTAATGGGTTCGAAAACATACCGTACGAAATCTCCGAAAATTCCGACGTAGGATCCTTGTTGTTACGAGCCTCCAACGCGCTTGATCTTTTTCGCAGGTACGAAAACGGCTACTAGAGTCGAGTTCTTCGTCCACGAACCAAATCCTAGAGCTTGGTGATTGCTCTAGAGAGAGTGCTATAGAGAGAGGATTTATTGCTATGACTTCTTATTTATTGGGATATCTCTAGCCTTTATATAGAGATACAATTAGAGACTAACTTTACCTCAGACTCTTAGGAGATAAATATGTATTTACCTCAAACACTTAGGAGATAAATATCCTCTAATTAACTGTAATTATCCAGACTAACAAATACACATTATCTGTTAGTGGGCGGATAATGGGTCCATTGACCCAATTTATTAACAGCTCCCACTCGCCCACACACAGGGCAAATAAATCGTACAGTCCCTCTTTATCTCTCGTCCACTCATCTCCTCATACAGGAAATGGAACGTGCGACCTACGAGAAAGGATGTCCAGTTGAGGAGTATTGTATTAAGTTATCACCAAACTAACACAATACATCACTCTAAAAAAATCTCGTATGTACCCCAGATAGTTCAACTACACCAGATTAAACACTCTCAAATCCCTCATAGTGAGCAGTGTTAAACCTCTCATATGTTATGTATTCATGACTCATATCGAAACGAAAATCGACAAAGTCGCCCGGGCTATGAATCACACAACATGATGTAATATTGAACTTTCTTCCCAAAGCCCTCATGTCATTCCAATTAGACCCAACCGCTTTCCTAGACATGCCCCGCGAGACCGCATCATCCATGATCCAAGGGTACATGCTAAAGTAGCGACATTGAGTATCCTCTTCATGACATAGTCTAAGGTGAAAAGGGTACTATATAGGATCAAAAAATTTCGATCCAAGTGGCTCACACAGTGACGAAGCAGGGATTCATTCGTCACTCCCACTGTCGGTCTGCATTTAGCACATGCAGTATGATTTGCATGCTATGGCGTAACCCTCAAGGGCGTGTCACATAAATGTATAATAAATACGCCATACGAATCTAAGTCTAGTCGCTGTACAAGCGCCTAACCTGAGTTTTTCAGCCCAGTCACTCTCATAGTGCCTGCCTGAAATCTCACATTCGGCTGTAAACAGGCTACATAGAGTTGTGGAGATACTCTATGATCGACCTACATTTATTAGGTCTCATCTTAGCTCCAACTAAGGCGACATGTTTGCTTTATAAGCTGTATCATCTTATTCGCCCACTTGGCGCTTAAGACAATTATGTCTCATCTTGCTCGCTATCTTAGCGCCAAGGTGAATTACCCGTGTGAGTGGGTCAATTCGAGCCTGGTGACACTCTCAACAAGGATGTATATGTAATCACAAAGATTATCCATTCATTCCAAAATAAACTCAAATCAAGGAATGAAAATTTAATGTAATAAATAATGTCAAGTACATAAGATGCCATAAACATATCAAAACCTACGTAGTCCCATACTCCTAATGTGAGAAAGGAAAACATCTCTAGCAATAGGCTTGGTCAAAGGATCAGCCACCATTCTGCCAGTAGGTATATGCTTCATGGTCACCTCTCCTTGCGCAACTAAAGTTCTAATGAAGTGATAACGAAGGCCTATGTGTTTGGTATTTGGGGTCCGTTACAAAATCTAGGGTAGCTGTATTGACACAGTGAACAGTGACAGACTCATCTGCATGAGCTGTAACCCCTAGAACCTGTAAGAATGACCTCAACCAAACAGTTTCCTGGACTGCTGCTGAACAAGCAACATACTCCGACTCTATCGTGGATAGGGCGATGCAAGACTTTTTCTTGCTGTACCAAGAGATAGCTCCACCTGAAGTGGATATGCGCTCATCTCTATCAGCGCCCCAATCAGCATCGCTGTATACTCTCAATCTCAAGTCTCCACCATGATAACACAGGACGAGATCAGCGGTTCCACGTAAGTATCGAAGAATCCTCTTCACCGCATTCCAATGAGCGGGTCCAGGATTACTCTGATAACGACTCACCATTCCAACGGCAAAGCAGATGTCTGGACGCGTACACAGCATAGCGTACATCAGACTTCCTACTGCAGCCGCGTAAGGCACTTTGGACATCCGATTCTTTTCCTCATCATTCTTTGGGCATTGGTCTGTGGTCAAAGTACACGCCTTGTCCATTGGAGTGTCTATGGGTTTTGAGTTATGCATACGAAATCGTTCAATGACCTTCTTGATATATGTCTCTTGAGACAAACCGAGAAGTCTCTTTGGACGATCACGTATGATTTTAACCCCGAGCACATAATTAGCTTCTCCCATGTCCTTCATCTCAAAAGTTGAGGACAGCCACTGCTTAGTGGCGACAATGGAACTCATGTCATTCCCAGCTAAAAGAATGTCATCCACATACAAAGAAAGGATTAGAATATTTTTCTTGGATCGTTTTACGTAAACGCAATGGTCTTGTTCAATCATTTCAAAACCTATAGAGGTAATGGCATGATGAAACCTAAAGTACCACTGCCTAGACGATTGTTTGAGACCATATATAGAACGTTTGAGACGGCAAACTTTGCGCTCATGTCCTTTGACTTCAAAAAAGAATCGGGTTGAGCCATTGACCTTCGCCAGGGCGCAAGACTATCGGAAACAAGTGGGTTTTTAAAATCAAGCGCAAGGTAGATGGGTCAATTGACAAGTATAAGGCACGTCTTATGGCGAAAGGCTATACCCAACTGCGGGGTGTGGACTATGAAGATACTTTCTCCCCAGTGGTGAGATTTGCTTCAATTCGCCTGATCCTAGCTATTGTCGCCCAGCAGGATTTAGAACTTTTACATATAAATCTCTTCGTCTAGTTCTCCATTGAGAAACGCAGTCTTAAAATCCATATGAAAAAGTTCTAAATCCTGCTGGGCGACAATAGCTAGGATCAGGCGAATTGAAGCAAATCTCACCACTGGGGAGAAAGTATCTTCATAGTCCACACCCCGCAGTTGGGTATAGCCTTTCGCCACAAGACGTGCCTTATACTTGTCAATTGACCCATCTATCTTGCGCTTGACTTTAAAAACCCACTTGTTTCCAATAGTCTTGCGCCCTGGCGGAAGGTCAATCAACTCCCAGACCCGATTCTTTTCCATTGAGCTTAACTCATCTTTCATTGCAGCCATCCACTCATCCCACTAGGTTGAAGGTCACTTACACTATCTTCAGCGACAACCGGATGAGGAACTAATTTCCCACCTTCGCTTAAAGATGGTAAAGTGGGTTCAACCTCCTCTAACTCATAGAGGTCAAGATTCTTACTCGCATCTCCAATGCTAGGAAAATCACTCTCTATGAAATCGACATCACGAGACTCTATTTCAGTCCTTCCACCATTTGGATGTTCACCATACATTACATAGCCTTTAGAGTTTTCAGAATACCTTAGAAAGATACTCTTCTTTGTTCTAGGCCCTAGTTTCCCATACTTATGAGAAGTACTGTGAACATAACCTGCTGAGCCCCATGGGCGCAAGTTATCCAAATTTGGCTTTTGGTCATTCCAAAGCTCATAAGGGGTGGATTTGACTGACTGTGAAGGCACACGATTAAGTATATAGGCTGCAGTCAAAAGGGCATCCCCCCAAAAAGATATAGGAAGGTTTGCTTGCGCCATCATAGACCTAACCATGTCTAACAATGTTCTATTCCTTCTTTCCGCAACACCATTTTGTTGTGGAGTATTAGGAATAGTAAGTTGCCTGCGTATCCCCTTTTTTCTCACAAAACTTCTTGAAGTGATCTGACAAATATTCGCGTCCTCGGTCAGTGCGAAGAGTTTTTAAATTCTTCTCTTTCTGATTCTCAACCTCAGCTACAAAGCGTTTGAAACAGTCCAAAGCTTCGTAGCGGTGAGATATCAGATACACATAACCATATCGCGTATAATCGTCTATCAGTGTAAGGAAATAAGAGGCGCCATGGCGTGCCTTTACACTCATAGGTCCGCATATGTCAGAGTGAACTAGCTCAAGTGTTGAGTTGCTCTCACAGCCTTTCCAAAAGGCTTCCTACATGCTTTACCGGCCAAACAAGCCTCACATATTTGTAGATTGACTCTTGCGAGTGGGCCCAAAAGGCCTTCTCTAGCCAAACGAGTCATTCTATCTTGGCCTATGTGGCCCAGTCTTGCATGCCAGGTGGTAGAATCATTCACAATATTATCATTCACCACATAAGAATAAGAAGACTGAGAATCAATTAAATCCAATTGAAAAAGACTATCCATGTGAAAACCATGTCCGAACAAAACATCATCCAAAAAGATGTCCAACTTATTACCCTTAAAAATAAAGGAAAAACCACTGTCTAATAAAGCAGTAACTGAAAGTAGATTAAGCCGAACAGTGGGTGCATATCGCACATCCTCAAGAATCAATGTGCGCCCAGTGCGTAACTTGAGCTGGTAAGAACCAACCCCTAGCACCTCTTCGGAGCTATTGTTTCCCATGAAGATATGTTTGCTACCTGCTGGAATCCGGTGATAATCTACGAACCCCTCTCGATCACGTGCTACATGTTTTGTTGCACCTGTATCCACAAACCACACAGGTTGGGAATGAGCAACCATCACATGTGAGGAAACATATAACTGAGAGAGAGATTCTGAAAGTACCTTCTTCGGCTCAGTGCAATCACGAGCGAAGTGTCCTTTCTGTTGACAGTTGAAGCATTTAACTTTAGACAGATCCTTTTTCCCACCACGTTTTCCTCTCTTGCGTTTCTTCATTTTTCCTTCCTTTGGCGCAGAAGTGCTAGCCTCGCCTTTCTTACCTTTCTTACTTTGTCTTCCGCGCTTGCCATTTGCATTGCGCGATCCCCCTTGGGCGACATAAGCAAGGGTCTTGTCAGTATCTCGAGTCTCGTCCTCAAGGATGACATGCTGTGAAACATCAGAAAAGTTCTTGATGTTTTCACTGTGGGTCAATATCTGTTTCATATTGGCCCACGAGGCAGGAAGGGACCTTATGACAGCTCTGACTTGCTGCTCATCTGTGAGCGCATGGCCAGCATCCCTCAACTTACCAATCATATTGGACATCATCCTTAGATGTTCACTCATGGTATGTTTAGGGTCTTTTGTGTACTCCTCAAACTTAATCACAAGGCTACGAAGCCGCGTAGTTGAGGTTCCACCAAAAGAGAACTTGAGCTGCTCCCATAAAGCTTTGCAAGTTGGAAGTTCATCATACTGCCCGATTAGATCATTTTGCAAGCTGCTCAACAAGGTGTAGCGCGCACTACGATCTTTCTGATTCCATTTCTGGTAGGCAGTGTGGTCTCTTAGGGGTTGCGCCTCAGTTGGCGCGACCATCTCCTTGGTCAAGTGCTCCTCGAGCTCTTGTTCGTTCAGCATGAATTTCATCTTTTTGTGCCAAACGTCATAATTATCTCCGTTAAGTTTCTCACCCTTAACGAGATCAGCTATGACATTCTTGGTGGCCATTATATTCACTACATTAGATTGCGCAAGGAAAAGACATTAATTATACATCCTTCTATTTATTTCAAAAAATTCAAATGAAAAACATAATCCTTCCTCACATCATGAAATCGAAAATCTGCTAAGCTCGTAATCATCTCCCATGTATGTGAGTTGGGAAAAATATTTTTCAAGTAATTTTTCGCAATAAATTTCATCATCATATAAGCCACAATATAATAAATCATCCACATGATAATTTAGAACAATATAAAATTGCACCATGCAATAAAGTGTGCAAGGACTCCATTGAGCCTCATTGGCATTCTAATAACTTATGCTAAGAAAATTCTGTCTTGAATAATGTGCGTGCGAAATTACATCCCCGTACAAGGCTTTCTGAAAATATACAGGGAAATAGTAGAATACAACATCTTTGAGAATCCTACTACAAACTATTCCAATAAAACAAATGGAGATGCCGCACAGCACATTATTCTCAAAAGAATTTTCTTAAAGTAAGAGTAAACACATAAACATAAGTTTCTATAGAATGCCAATCTAGTATCCATCCATTTAACCTAAAACTAGCATGCTCAAATAACAAGTTAAAAGGTAGTAAAATGGATGAATAGGCCACATTCTCCTTCCAAGGAAAACGGGTGTGAAGGCCTTGAAATTAGGTTTTAAAAGAAATGTGGGCTTACCAAAAGCCCAATAAATATACCTCAAAAGTATATTTAAACCATAACTCAAATCAAGGCAAGCATGTAACAAATTAGACATAATTTATCTATGTCATATAACTCTCCAAAAATATTTATTGCTACTCACGAAGTGCAAAAAATAATATTTACGCATTATTCGTATTTTTGGGAACCACAAAAGTACCACAAAAATACTCACAAATGACCAAAAACTGAGAGATAAATCCTAAAAATGATGACAAACAGTAAATTTGGCCCTAATATACCCTCTGGAATTAAAAAAATTCTGTGTATATAAAACAAAATTTTAAAGCTAATTTTCCATAGAAAAGTCGTTTAAAAATTAAATAGAACACACACAGAGGGTATAAAGGTAATTCAACACCATTGAAAATTTTCAGAAGGCACGACAAGGCTCCACTCGCCGGCGGTGAAAAAACACCGGCCAAAAAACAGTCCGCACGCGCCTCCACGCGCCACCGTGCGTGTGGGATAGCGCAGCGGTTCTTGGAGCAGGCGAGTGTGAAGCACGCGCGCGTGCGCGCGCGGGCGCGTGGCCGCTGCCTTGCTGGCGCGTGGAGCGCGTGACGACTCATCACGGCGCGGCTTGCGCCCGTGCGGCGCGTGGTCGGCTGACTCGGCGCGTGACTCGGGCGTGCGACGCTTCTTGGCGCGTGAAGCGTGTCTGCGGCTCGGCTTGGGCGCGTGGTACGCGTGTAACACTGTTCATCTTCTTCATCAAACCCTAATTTTTTCCAGCGCCGCCATGTCGCGATGCCAACTTTTTAAGGCCATATCTTTCTCGTTTTTAAGCCAAATAATGTGTACGATATATCGTTGGAAAGCCTATACGACATAGATTAATTATGTACCAACCGATCATGATAAAAACAGAATATCATGCTCCGAATTTGAGTCCCAAAACTCAAAAAAACCACAGTTTTCTTGAAAAATAAAATCTTGATTTCTCATAAACCATGCATCCAAAAATCACGAAATTTTATGGAGTTCATCCTCAACCATAGGAGAACAAAACTATATAATTATTTTTCAGAAAACATGCTCATTAAATTTCGAATTTTTGTAATGGGTCTCGTTCATGTATCCGGAAAAAATCGCAACATGCACATAATTTAATCTAGCATGTTAAAGGCGAATCAACAAGTAATCATGCTCTGATACCAATGTTGAAACGATTACAACATTTATTGTGCTACCACGTAACACGTAATGGGTTCGAAAACATACCGTACGAAGTCTCCGAAAATTCCGACGTAGGATCCTTGTTGTTACGAGCCTCCAACGCGCTTGATCTTTTTTGTAGGTACGAAAACGGCTACTAGAGTCGAGTTCTTCGTCCACGAACCAAATCCTAGAGCTTGGTGATTGCTCTAGAGAGAGTGCTATAGAGAGAGGATTTATTGCTATGACTTCTTATTTATTGGGATATCTCTAGCCTTTATATAGAGATACAATTAGAGACTAACTTTACTTCAGACTCTTAGGAGATAAAGATGTATTTACCTTAAACACTTAGGAGATAAATATCCTCTAATTAACTGTAATTATCCAGACTAACAAATACACATTATCTGTTAGTGGGCGGATAATGGGTCCATTGACCCAATTTATTAACAGATTTCAATTGTTGCCAATGAGATGAGACAAAGGCAAAAGAAGAAGACTTATTTACTGCTTGGGGGTATTTGTGATGGTTATCTGTGTGAGGAGACTGATTCCACTTTTTGTTCGTACAATATTTGTATGGATGTTGTATTACACCTTGTTCGTTGCTTCTTTGTATCCATCCATGAGATTACATCCTTAGCAATAGAATTGACCTTGTTTTGTGAGTTTATACTCAAGTCACGCACACAAAAAAATGGACCATGTTTAAGTTTACACCCAAGATAAGAGGAAAAGGAAGAAATAGTTGCCAAATATCTATCTTATTTCATTTATTAGTATTTATTTTTACTTTGCGGGTTGCTTCGACAAGATGCATGCTTACGCTTGTGCGTAGGCGCAAGAATTCTTTGTGCATTAAGTGTGCCTGCACCTTTAATAACACATGTGCAAAGGATAAAGAGGATCAAAACTACAGAATCTAGCCAAGAAACTTAAAAGTACACAACCAAGACAAGATAAATGTGTTTCTGACAGAGTCACTGAAGAAGGTGGGAGTCACAGAAAGATGGAAGTCAAATGACACACTAACATGTCTCACAGTGCAAGCTCACTCAAGTTCGTAATGTAGACGCATAGGTTTTCTTGAGGAGAAATTTTTTTTAGGAAACAAACATCTCTTGTTTGAATGACACATTCAAGTAAGCATAACAAACGGGTCTCTCGAATTCCAGTTCTAGGAATGCTCAACTCGAAAACAAAATGTAAGTGGGGGTGCAAAGGGGATAATATCAGAGGTTTAGGAAGCCGCAAAAGACCAATGGTGAACTATGATGGCAACTCAAGTTCTTATGCAGTTTTTAAACCAATCGACATTGTTTTTAGGGTAAATTATACATATGTCCCTGATGTTAGAGAATAATTACAGTCAAGGACATTAAGTTTTAAAATGTAACATACCGTGACCAAACACTTTTAAAATGTATCAGCCGTGTCCATCCGTCATGGTTTCGTCCAAAAAGTGTACTTTTTTATGATGTCATAAATACGTATTTTTAAAATGACAATACTACCCCTTGTACTGTATATACTGAATATTTTTAAACATTTTAAATTAAGATTTCAAGCCTTAATTTATAGTCACAATGTATCACCTTGCAAATTTACAAATTAGGATTTTGTTGAAACCCTAATTTGCAAATTAGGGTTTTGTTGAAACCCTTAGTCTTTTTTTTTAAAGAAAATTAAGATTAACCCCATATTATCCTCCTGATTTCAAAATTTAGTGTTTATTGGAGCCCTAATTTGAAAATTAAGGTTCAGTGAATTTGAAATCACCGGTAGTCCTTCCCTCCCTGCGCCCCATCACTGATAGTCCTTCCCTCCCCTGCGCCACCCTACCACGCCGGCAAGCCTCTGCCCGCACCACCCCACCACGCCGGCAATCCCTTCACAAGCCCACACTGCCGGCATCTTTCTCTCTCTAAAGGATCGCCGACCTCACAGATCTCGCCGCCACCACCGGCTGCCGCCTCACTGTGGCTGGGTTGGCCGTGATCTCACCGATGTCACCGATATCGGCAGTTTTGGTGGGGGTGCGGGTGGTGATGAGAGAGGAAGGTGGTAGCAGCGGTGGGGTGGGGGAAGAAGGGTGGTGTGCAGGGTGGGGGTGAAGGGGGTGGGGGTTGAGGGGGGCAGAGAGAGAGAGAGAAAGAATTTAAGAGAGAGAGAATTTAAAATAATTTAAGAGAGAATTTTTTAAGATAATGGCAGTTGAATAAATATATTTGTAATTTAGGGGCAATTAAGTCTTTTCGTCAAAATCGTTATGTATTTTTGTATTTCGTTTGGTCAACGGACATAAGTGTAATTTGTCCAAACTATTGTCCTTGCCTGTAATTATACCCTAATCTCAGCGACATATGCGTAATTTGTCCTTGTTTTTAATTATTGACAGCAAATAGAGAAAACCTTTGGCTTAGTCGTGGAACATTGGTCAACAGATTCCCAATCAGAGAGAAGTTTGGTGCCGTCATGTTGCTCGTAAACATACATTTGGTAAACCTTGGAATAACTAGCCCCATTGGCTGTTAACTCCAGAGTCAAAACGAACCGAAAGCAGGATCAGTAGAAGCTTTGAGTATCCTCACCAATTGAAGATTCGTGTTCTGCGAGATCAGATTAATGAAAAGAGGACCATGCATGTCACATATGATGAATCTGGTGCATACATTAACACATGCACAGACAGATATCCATGCATGAAATAGAGACACAAACCCCGAAGCGATTGAGCGTGTTCACAGCGAAGTTGGCAAGGTCTGTGATCTTTGGGGAGAAACCAATTTCATCGATTTTTCCCAGTCCCAGAGAAAAATTTTCCCACCAAGTTTCTCCCAAACTGATGCACAATACCTCCTGGGATCACTAGTCCCGGGGGTTGTTAGTTCAAGGGTAAGATCGTACCTCATGCCAGTAACAAGCACAGTGTTAACATCCACTATCCTCAGCAATTGGAAATTCATGTTCTGCATGATCAGATCCAGGGTGAAAATGGAGCACACTAAAGCTGAGAAAACATGCGCAGACATGAAAGTGTAGGTGCAAAGGAGCAAAATTGGAGAAATAACAAACCTCTCGATGATTTTGGGTGCGGACGGCAAAATTTGCAAGGGAAGTGGGCTTCGGAGAGAATTTCTCTTCTCTAGTGTTGGAGGATTTTCTGGGTCTAGCAGCTGCTGGCGGCAATGAAGAAGAACCGGCGGCGACTGTGGAAGGAAGTCGGTTTGTGTTGTTGCTGTTGGTCGTACAACACGCAAACAACCGTCGTGCTGCTGCTGGTGGTGGTGGTCTACTTTCAGGTGATGACGACCAGCAATGGCCATGGCGATGAAAAATCATTGGTACATCGTCGAGATTGAAATTGAAACAACGATTGTAAATCCTAAATCAATCCCTAAAGGAGGATTCTGTTTACTGCTTTGGTACAAAATCCCACGAACAATTGACAGCCGTTTCAACTTCCAACTCCGCAGTCACAATAAAGGAGGCTTGCGTGACCGACAAAGCCCTAAAACACCACTGACGTCTTAAATGTGAAACACTGCGAAATCAATATCACGCTGCGTACTAGGTAAACTTCCGTGTTATTATCTACGGACAAATTTCATAAGTCAAAAATATAAAGCTGGAAGCATAAAAACTACATCTATATATCTAGCTAAAAGTCAGAACTATGCACTACGTAGTCACACTTAATAAAATATTGCGGGCTAGTAACCATAAATTTTTTGAAGATTTTCTGAGAACACACAAAATAATTATGCACGTGATTTAAATTGGATTACGTTTTCAAATCCTATTCAATAAATGTCACAAAATATTTGTGATATCTTTGAAGGGCAAAGACCTCTGCTACTTCCTCTCGATTAAACGAATATGATTGGTTTTTGAAGAGGTCATAAAGTAAAGAAAATTCATCTTAACTTCAATTGTAATGAAAACCCAAAAAGAATTATGGCACTCTAAAGAGGTGAAAGGGCCTGAAAGTTAAAAATAGAGTAGAATTTTTAAAGATAGTGGTAAAATATAGACTTCTCATTGTTGTGGCATAGATTTCAGTCAATGCTTCTTCCTTCGATCTGCGTTAATGATAGCAACAATAACATCTCACCCTGGACAGTGACTTAGAAGTGTTCCACGAGTAAAAAATTAAAAGTGTTACTTGACTTGAGATATGGACGTTATGTTTAAAAAAAATTGTAGGGACAAATTTTACTGCTTAAAGAATCTCTTGCTCGCTAGAAATCACGAAACGCCTTCATTGAAGATTACTGATTATTTTTTAAAAAGAAGGCTAGTGAAATTAAAGTTCACTCTAAATTTCAATTGGAAAATTTTGATCCCACAAAATGACAGGAATGTCACTTGCAAAAAAAAATCTGGTGATTATATGATCATGTAGCAATATAACATATCAAGAAGTTAGTGCGCTAGAAGCAAATCCCAACAACATTTTCTCTATCACTACTTTCGGTAGGAGATCTGTTTGAAAAACAACCCAGCAAAATTTTTTAAACGTCTTCCATAAAAAGCAGCAATAATCACTCATCACCAAATTTTACTGAAGTATAAATCATACGTTCGTGTGCTCTACAAACCCATAGTTGGTATCAAACTCCTAAGGATATATCATCTTTTGGCTGCCATAACTCATCAATTTTATTGGATTTCTCGGCCTAAGAAATTTCGTATTTTGTATAAAGTGGCTTGTTGAAGTTCTTACTTTATACATCATAAGACGCTCCATTATTAGCAACGGAATGGCCTACGTAAAGACCTGCTTAATTTTATCAGTCACTACATGTAAGAAAATTTTGCTCTAGACCATCACCATTTTCATCATCTTTAAGAACATCGATTACATCATTTGATGAAACAAGCCATTTTTTATGTTGAGCCATACATGGCTTAAAACTTTTTCCCCAAGAAGCACTATCTATGTTTACTTTTGGTGTAGAAACTATTTTATGGTCATGTTGAACATATCGATATGCCTACCGATAACACAATTTGTATTTTCTTTTGATGTAAAATTGATTTCATGATCTTTTGGAGCATCAATATGCAATCAAATTATGTCATTCCTTGCATCTGCTGATTTATGAACTAAGCCCATTGATGAAATGAGATGTCCGCGGTATTTTTATTTTTTCGAAGTTTCTACTAAAGATTGCAAAAAAACTTGCTCTTTAACAAACTCACTTCATTGCCTGGGATTCATCCATTTATAACAGCTGCAGACTGTCAAAAGGTTCAACTATTATGGACATATACTAGCCATGATCATCGATGAAAGGAGTGTTCGACCTCCACATTCATAAATCTACTTTCAAAAATCATGTTTAAGCATTCTCATTCTTCATCTAGAATATTTCCAAACAAAGTTGGTGGAAAACGTAGACCCATATCACTCTTGATTTCATCTTCAAACTTCAATAGTTCATTCGAAGTTGCTATCAAAACAGTTGAAAGAATAAATTGGTCATAAATTGCATGAGACCATCCCACAAAGTTTCTAAATCAGCCAGTGTAATATCTATGTGAGAAGAAATTACAAACCGTTTATAATATTACGAAAGATGCCAAAGAATGGTTTCTTTACTAAATTAATTCCAAGAAAATTCCTGAAAACATATTTTCAAGCACCTTGAATGACAAGGTCCTACTAGGCGTCCATTATTTGTGCTTGATAGCAAACTAAGAGTCAACTTCTAGACAAAATGTTACAATCGATCCAATGTGTGGATTCTTTTTTGATTCTCTTTGAGGACTTCTCTTAAAACGAAAACTAGAACTAAAACAGAAAGAAATTTGAATTCGTTCACAAAGACTTTTTTATTTTACTTATGATGATGAGTTCTTAAAAAGTACAACTGAAATTGCAATTGCAACCCGTTGCATTAGAATAAAAAACTTAAATCTAAAGTGTTGTGTCCTTACATGCATTGAGTCTTCCAACAAGTACTTATAGTACCACAAAATATAGAAAATAACTACCCAATAACTTCTCCTTGAAAATAACATCTCCTAAAAATATCCCTAAACAATAGGAACACCCTTTGCATAAGTTATCTTCTTCACATTGAAAATAGCTTCTAGATTTTAAAGTTACATTTATCATCATCTCCTTTTTGCAAATAATAATAATAATAAAATTAACGTCATCTTGTCATTTAGTTAAAGACAAGTAATTAGTTTTTACCTACTATAAATAGTACCTATCATTAATTAGAATTTATTTGTTAATGCAAACACACTCGCGTGTGCTTTTGGCTTGATCATTGCTGCGGTAAGGAGAAGCTTTAAAAATCTTGAATTTGTCTAGTGTGGCCAGTAATAAACGCTTCTTTTAGACTGGAGATAGTGCTGTGTGGAGTCCCGTTCAAAATAAAAACTTAGTTCCAAGATGGGGAGTTAGAACCCGTTACAACTATTTGAAACCCATATTTACACTCGGGTAGTGCAACTTAGGGGAGGACAGAGGTTATGGAAGGAAGATGTTGAGGTCTTGTTCATGGTCAAACCTTTTGGTGCTATCTTGTTGGATCTGGGGCTTGCGGAAACGAAGACATAGAAGGGTGGAGATGCCACTAGTAAAGCTTAAAGGTTCGAGGCCTTTTTTTTTTTGTTAAAGCCGATTTTTACACTTGGGTAGTTCAAAACTTTAAATAGTGCATTAACAAGTTTTCCAACAAGTAGCACATCAAACCTAGTTACACAATAAATGTATCCTCTAGACGTGTAAGAAAGAGTAAAATAAACCATACGATGCTCACGCGTTGACAGTCCGAGATGTCATCAAGGATAACTCTTGGGATCATCACCGCCTTCACTCTCTCATCCTTCATAGTAAGATACTATATAGTAATGTGAGCCATTCCCCTACCTCTCCTTCATAATGCGACTGATACCTTGGTCCGGCCGCTTGATAGAGGAACGAGCATGGTCACTTATGCTTACAACTCCATGCATACGACGGAGACCAGCTCTTCCAAGGACTGGACCTGGATCTGGCATCTGGGGCTACCCCCTCGGATTCGAAACTTCATTTGGAAATGTGCTCAATCCGTTTTGCCTGTTAGGTCAAAACTTCTATGGCTCCCAAACAATCTCTGCCCCAATATTGCGGTAACGTCGAGACTTTAGATCATGCTACGAGGAGTTTCCCCATATTCAAGACATATGGAAGACTATCATGCCACCGAAAGAGTATGCCCGCTGCCATAATTTTTCTTTCAATCACTATTATCAATCTCTATTAACCCTCCATGATGGATCCGAAGCACATATTATTCCTTGTCACGCCCCGAAAACGAGAGGCCACGACTAACATCAAACTCCATTATATACCATTATGGTTCTAAAGATAAAGGTATAGACAGAGCAACTATATCCTCAAAGATAAAATATCTCCACAAACAAAAGTCTAAGACAATCCGTTAACCAAAATAATTCTACTGAATATTCCATAATAAAATAATTACCAAACGCAACGGTGAAACAATTTACACAAGAATAAATTCTATCAAATCACCCATATCGGGGTAAAGGTCTCCAAAAAGAATTTCATTATCCAATTTTGCTCATAAGATCAATACTCTAACTTCAGGGTCCATACACGTCTTTAAACCAAGACCCAAACACGCCGATGATATAACCATTATGAAGGTATAGCAGAGCATCTACGATACCACAAACACAATTATCTAAATTTCAATCTTACTTATCTTAAAAGATCCAAGAGTTTAAATACAATCCTTTCAAAACTTTAACTAAAATCTTCCTCATCAAAAATCCACTAAAAACCAAATAACGGGACCAAGACTCTACTAATCAGTACAAATTCCAAGTCTCAATCCAACTAAACCACTTCCGGGTAGAGCTCTCAAATGATTTACATTGCTCAAATATACTAACAAAGACTAAAAGCTCTACTTTCCCCCAAACATGCCACGCCCAAAATCACGTCCGATACCTGTGGTAAAGGACAAAACAAACTAATAGGGGGGGGGGGGTGAGTTTGAATAGCCTAGTAAGTGGAAAACAAATGGGAAGCAAATACGATGATTCGTAGTCCAAAACAAAACCAAATATCTGACGAACAAATGATAGCAATTGACCAGGATGCAAATAAGGCGAATCAAATAAATGAAATATTCATAAGGTGGTCCAAAGAACCCAAATCAAATACAAGCCCGAAGGTACGAAAATGAGCAGTCGTATCTTATTGTCAAATACCAAAGCAAACGTCATCAAACATTTAACTCAAAACACATTTCAATTATATGTCGGGTACGCTACAAACATACGATGACTATGGTGGTCGTAAGACCCAAATGTTGAACCAAACATCAAACGTGTGCTCTGGAGCGTGCTAGGAGTCTTTGGCTCTTTAGTATAACAAACATGTGTCCATAGGACCCTCTTTATTTTTGAGATTTGTCAACATAGTCAGTGTCAATCTTAAATTGACGTTCACAAATGGACAAATGCAAAGGTGTGCTCATCAAGGCACAAATGGAGGAGGGTACACAATGTTACAAATGAAAGCAAAAGTTAAACAAACCTATAGTGAACTAATAAAATGAACCGAATTGGACAAGCATAAGCAATGGAAAGAGTAAACAATATTAAAGACGAAAGGGTACAAGTGGGACAAATTAAATGCAAATAAATATAGATGAACCGAGGAAGCATAAACCTTCGGATTCCGAAAGATACCTTTCCCACGACAAACACGATGATATAATCCCTTTCACAACAAGTTTGATCAAAATCCAATAATTTTTCAGATTTAAAGAAGGAAACCCAAGCCCAAAATCAAAAGGTAGAATCCCTTACAAAATAAGATTAATCAACTCCAACAACTCCTTTTCAGATTTAAAGAAGCAACACATACCATAGCAAAAACGTTACAAACCCTTATCACATCAAGAACGTTCAAACCCTTACCTCAAACAAGCTTTTGAACAAAAGAAAACCTCAAAGCACCACTCTAGCGCCAAAAGAGCTTTCTAAGCCTTCTATTCTCTCTATCTCCTCCGCAAAGGAACAAGAAACTAAGAACAAAAGGCTAAAATAAAACAAAGAGGCTATTTATATGAACATAAACAAATTACACTATTCATTCAAAGTAATACAAGTTTTAGTCGACTCAATCATTCAGCCGTTTCTTCTCTTGATTTAAAACACTTTTAAGTCGACCGAAAACACTTTTAAGTCGACCAAAAACACCTTTAATTCGACCGAAAATACTTTTAATGAAAACACTTTTAAGTTGACCGAAAACACTTTTAAGTCAACTGAAAACACATTTAAGTAGACTGAAAGTACTATTCAGTCGACTAAAAGTACTGTTCATCGACTAAAAACTTCAGATTTTTTTTAAACAACACAAGAAAGAAATATTTTGGGGTATTACATTCCTGGCCGACTCTTTTTGGTTTCCTCCTTTATACGATATAGAACCACCGAAACAAGCTTGCTATCCTCCAGACCCCATTTCCTTCTCATGCAGAAATCATTATGGAGGCTCTCTGCAGCGCCACCAACCGTGCCTCAATCAGACTCATCAAATGGGTTCCCCCTACATCGAGATGGATTAAAATTAATACGGATGGTAACGTAAACAACAGTACCGGCCGGACAGGCGGGGCTGCTATTTTACGAGACAAACATAGCAGGTGGCTCGCGATAACAACACACCCAGGACAACCATATAGCTGAATGGTTGGCTATACGCGATGGGTTGCAACTAGCTTGGAGTTCAAATCACCGGAACATTTTGCTTGAGATCGATGACATGAGTCTGATGCAATATTTTTAAATGATCTCCCTCTAGCCCCTTTATTTGGAACTCTTATTACTGACTGCAGGACTCTACTTAAGCGTACTTGGCATGTCATGTTTCTCATATCTACAGGGAAGCAAACTTTTGTGCGGATCAAATGGCAAAGAAGGCGGGTGATCAGCAGAATGCTTACCAGTTTTGGCAGTATGAGCCGATCTTTTTGTTACATCTTCTACAAAATGATGCCCGTAGGAGAGTCACCTCACATTATGTGACTCAAGCTTTTGTGATATAATGGAAAACATCTCATGTTTCTAAAAAAAAAAACCCTTGACAAACATGCAAAAAGCTCAAGGTTACACGTTGAAGGTATGGACCTATAGAGTTACCGGTACACATATAATCTCAATTATAACTCAGTATTTGATTAACGGTTTTTTTTCTTTCTTTCTTTTATTTACTGTTCAAAACTGGTGCAGATTAAAGTATTGTTGTAATTGTAAAATAGACGGTTTCATAGCCACTACTAACTTACTTAATTACCATTTAATCTAAACATGTAGAATATTGTAAAATCACACCCTTACACCCATGCATAGTGTACACGAAGTTACGAATTGATATTCCAAAAATTAGGTTTGAAAAACATTCAGTTTTCAGCTTCAAGAAAGGCATCATTCCTCTTGCATAAATCATTGATTATGATTAATACAAAGTTACCCGTGAATTTAAGCAAAAGGTCTCGAGCTTCACTTCTTTTGACCTGTATCGTTACTTTTTTTTATTAAAGCAATTCTCTTATTATAAAAAAATAAATAAAAATGCCACCGCGTTATCATACCTCATTCCACAGCGATCAGTACTATAAGGCTTTGAAACATTTGAGCGTAGTATGATAAATATGCAAACAAAACCTCTTTCTGACTGTATTTTTCCACAGCAAACTTTGCAAGGTCGTTCACAAGTTTCTTTGTCTCAGCATCTCCGAGTGTTGCATTAAATCGAGATCGAAATCTCGAACACTACAAGAAAAAAGGACTTTTAGCGACAAATAATTCCATTATTAAAAGCCCTAATTCCGCCACAAAAGACTTTTAGCGACGAACACCACGTCACTAAAAGTCCATTGCGAATAAGTCCGTCACCAAAAGTTTGGCGACTTAGCGAAGGGACGATAATTTAATTTAGCGTTGGACATGCCGTCGCTAAAGATAATTTTCATATTTTATGAAAATTATTAATTTTGAAAAATATATAGTGACAAAAAATTCGGTCGCTAAAGGTATTACCGACGGACTTTTAGTGATGGAAGATTCGTCGCTTAAAGCCTGCCGACAAAAGTAATGAACTTTTAAAGATCCACATTAGGAATCATTAGGTTAATTTGCAAGAACTTGCCATAAGCAAAATGATTCACTTTAAAATTCATTAATAACGAGTTGTAACCAACTCGTTGTTAATAGACTTCACAAAATAATAACGAATATTCCTGAAGTGGGAAACCGACTCACATTTCTTAGTTGAATATAGAGTTCATTCGCAAAGTTGATATTGTCTCACCTATGATTGTGATGGGGTTTTTGGTTTAATTAGGATTAGGGTTATATTTGGACTTTTATTAGGGTTTAGAAGGAACGTATTAGGATTTAATCAGGGTAATTATTAGGTTAATTATAGTTAATCAGGTCTCATTAGGGATTACTTGGGGTTTATCGGGGCTAATTAGAATTTAATATGGGTAATTAGGATAATTGAGGTTTAATTAAGTTAATTAGGATTTGTTTAGGTTTTATCAGGGCTAATTAGGATTTAATTAGGTTACTTAAGACTAATAAGATGTAATTAGTGTTAACTAGGGCTAATTAGAGTTAATTGTGTTTAGTTAAGGTTAATTAAGAGTTAATTAGGCTTAATCAGTGTACTTAGGGTCAATTAGGGCTAATTAGAACTAAGTAGGGTCAATTAGGGCTAATTAGGGCTAATTAAGGTTAATTAGAACTAATTAAGGTTAATTAGAGCTAATTAGAATTGACTAGGGTTGATTAAAGTTAGTTGGGTTCTAGGGTAGATTAGTATTAAGTATGGTTTAGGCGGCGTGGAGGAGATGTGGGGGCTGTCACCGCAGCGCGCGGGGGGGGGGGGTGTCGCCACCGAAGGGGTGTCGACAGAGGATTGCGTGGGTGTGCAAAAAGAAAAGAGAAAAGAGAGAGAAAATAGGGGGAGAAAGAAGAAAGAGGGGAATCAATGTCTTATAACATGACTTTAAGCGATGGACTTAGCCCATCACCAGAAGTCACGTTTTCAAAATTTTCATTGACTTCTAGCGACGGGGTTTTAGCAACGGAAAAAGCTGTCGCTAAAAGCCTACATTTAACAGCTTTGGCGATGGAGTTTTTAGCGACGGACACATTTTCGTCGTTAAATAATTTCTATAATATTTAAATATTCGGCCAAAAATAAAAAATCTTTAAAAATACTTTAGCGTCAGGATATCCGTCGGTAAAATCGAGTCGATAAATATTTTTACTGACTGATTAGCGACAGAAAAAGCCGTCACTAAAAGCCTACATTTAAAGGCTTTGGCGATGGAATTTTTAGTGATCGACGGATTCCGTCGCCAAATAATTTCTAAAATATTTAAAAATTCAGCCGAAAATAGGAAATCTTTTAAAATGCTTTAGCGATAGAATATCCGTTGCTAAAACTGTATAGGTAAAGATTTGTCGGTAAAGATTTTCAGCGACGAATTTTTCCCTCGCTAAAAATATTTACCGATGGATCTTTACGGATGGATAGTTCGTCAGTAAATGTGACTTTTAGCGACGGATTTGTATCTGTCACTAAAAATTTGTCACTAAAGAGCCACTTTCCTATAGTGGACGGGAAAGAAACAACAGCAATCGATAGGAAACTCGTGTGGCTTGGGCCTTAAGAGTACCCTGCCAAAGAAGAATGAAACCCTTAGTGCAATTAATTGTCTATGGATAGTCTGTGCGCAATGAATTTATTGCGCAATTAATTTTTACCCTTAAGAGTACCCTGTCCTTAAGAGCTCTTAAAATCACCGCCGGTGTAGAATTTTTCAGGTTGGTAGACTCATCTTGGCACTTTATAATTGTCTACTGATACTCTGTGTGCAATAATGGTTCTTTATAATTGTTATAGCGTGTAGCCACACACCCCCTGATTAAGTAGTTGTGGTAAACCGGTAATTAAGTTCCCGTTTGACATGTATTTTTTTTTGTTGCTATTTTTCGGCCCAGTTTTTAAATATCCCAAAAGTCCAACAAAATTAGAGTGTTTGGTTGGTTTCCGTTTTTTAAAAAGGCCCAAGAGTTTAAAAACAAGCTCATTTCCGAAAAGAGCAACCTCTAACTTTAGAAACCCATTTTCACGCGGGCTGAGGGCTGGATTAATAAGGTCCAGGCTTTGCTCGGTATAGCACCCAACTTATAATTAGGGTTTCTTTCATCTCTTTCATCACCTTCGGCCGCATCTATCACCAACTGACTCCACAGCCCACCGCCTCCACCGTTCACCGGTCACCGCCTCCGTCTTCTTTCTCGGACGCAGCCACAAATTGCAAAGGTATTTGTCACTGCCTTTATCCACCTGGGGACTAATTGCTTCTGCTCTGCTGCACTCTTTTCCGGTCATACCCACCTTGAGCACGAGACTTATCTGCCAGCTACCAACCCACTTGACCGCCGGATTCTGCTAACAGATTCCGACTATCCAACCAAGGTTTGTTTTCCTTTACCCCCCCAGTGTTGGAATCTGTTTAACTATTGTGGAGGTTAAATAGCCTCTCACTCTCTATTGCAGCTCTTGCATTGCATTGAAATGTAATAAAAGAGTGATCTGTTCTGGGTGTCCTTCCAGCGACATCAAATAAGTGCTCCATATAAATGTGAGTATGTGCCTTCCCTTAACTACACCATCTTTCTTTTTTCGCTCAAAGAATTCATGAGCAGATGATTCGTAACTGGTGTGCCTCAATCATGGGAATGGGTGGCTTGGGAAAATTCTCCATCTCTCCTTATTTAGGTGAGTTAATAATTTTCTCTTGTATAATTCATTTTATCTTTATTGACCGTCTTGAAAGTTGGTTTTTGTTGCTTAAATTTGTTTAGAATCAAACAAAATTTCTCTGGTCCTAATTGTAGCCATTATCTGCTATTTCATCTGTAAGAAAGTAGTTTAAGGTAATTAATTAAAAAGATGAAGTTGTGAATAAAACTGCAGCAAATTTTTAACTAGTGAAAACTCTCAACTATTGATCTCTAAGATAAGATGGCACACTAAATGGACAAAATTCGAAGATCGAAACACATATATACTCTGATTGTTCCAAAATATGAAAGGACGACTTACAGGGAAGAAGGATTATGTCGTCCATATTAGACTTGGGTAATGCAACATGGAGAGGACAGAGTTTAAGGTCTTGTTCACGGTCAAATGTTTCTGTGCTATCTTGTTCGATCGATCTGGGGCTTGTAAAAAGAAAGAAATAGGAGGGTTGAGATGCCACTAGCAAAGCTTAAAGGTTTACTTTTGTCAACACCTTTCATCTTCAGTAAGTAGCGCACCAAACCTAATTACACCACCGATACATCAAAACCTAATTACACCACCAATGTATCCTCTAGACGTGTAAGAAAGAGTGAAATCAACCAACCATATATGACACTTATGCAAAAAGCTTAGTATTAGACATTGGACATGTCTAGTATTACCAGTAACAAATAGAACCTCAATCATGACACAGTATTTGATTCACGAGTTTGTTTTCCTTTGCTTTGTTAAAAAATGGTGCAGATTAGAGTACTGTTGCACAGTGTAAAGTGGAGGCTTCCATGCAATACGATATACCACCTACTAATTACTCACTTAATTACCGTTTACTCCAACCATGTAGAATATTCTAAGAATCCAAACTCTTACACCAACGCACAGCGTACATGAAGTTACGAATTAGTATTCCAAAAAATAGGTTTAAAACATTCAGTTTTCAGCTTCAAAAGAAAGACATCAGTCCGCTTGCATAAATCAGTTCTTATGACTAATACAAAGCTGTGAATTCAGTTTTCAAAGGAAAAGGTCTTGAGCTTCACGTATACGTATACACACTCCGCACTCCGTTGTTCGAGCAAATACAATTTTCCATCCCCTTCCCTCAGCACTGCTGCCCGATGTATACTCTGATCATAGCTATCATCCAATGCCACCACAATATATACCAAAATTAATTCCACTAACAACTTCATAACACGTTGCTCCTATTACCTTCAAAAAGTGTAGATGTGCATTCTGCAATAGGAAATCCATGAACAGTGAACATTCGAGTGTAGCCTGATAAATTTGCAAACAAAACCTCTTTCTGATTAAATTTTTCCACTGCAAACCTAGCAGGGTCGTTCACAAGTTCGTTTGTCTCAGCAACCCCAAGTGTTGCATTATATCGAGATCGGAACCCTGAAGGGAAAGAAACATCAGCAGTCAATAGGAATTGGGTGTGGCTCGGGCCCTTTAAGAGTACCCTGCCATGGAAGAATGAAACCTTCAGATCTTAGTGCAGCCGGGGTATATATATATATATATATATATATATATATATATATATAAAGGATAAATAGGAACAACTACAGAATCTATTCAAGAAACTTAAAAGTACACAATCAAGATAGATGTGTTTTCTGACAAAATCATGGAAGAAGGTGGGAATCACAAAAAGATGCAAGTCAAATGACACACTAACATGTCTCACAGTGCAAGCTCACCTATATTCGTATCTTATAATCTAAAGTTGGGCGTATTCTAGATACTTTTCTTTAGGTGAAAATCTGTTTAGGAATCAAACTAAACATCTCTTATTTGACACATTAAAGTAACCGTATCACAAACAGTCTCTTGAACCCCAGGTCTAGGAATGCTCAACTCGAATGGTGGCGCAAAAGATAGAAAATATGAGGAGTTTAGGAAGCACTAAAAGACAAATGGTGAAGTGTGATGGCAACACAAGTTCTTAGGCAGTTTGTAAATCGAGCTACATGGTTTTTATTGATAGCAATAAGAGAAAGCCTTTGGCATTGTCGTGGAACTTTTGTAAATAGGTTTTCCAAGAGAAGTTTGCTGCCGTTATGTTGCTCGTAAGCATACTTACGGAACACCTTGGAATAACTAGCCCCACTGGCAGTTAAATCCAGGGTCAAAACAAACCGTAGACCGAAAACAGATCTAGTGGAAGCTTTGTGTATCCTCACCAATCGAAGTCCATATCACAATGGTGAATCTGGTGCACAAATAAACACATACATAGAAAGATATGCATGAAATAGAGATTAGAACCCCGACGCGAATGAGGGTGTTCACAGCAAAATCTATAATTTTTGGGGAGAAAACAATTCACCGATGCAGTACTGATTATGAAAGCATACTTATTACTGTACAAAGAAGCATATGCTTTGACAGACATGGTAGACATTGTGGAAATTTATTCTAAAACAGATTTCTTCTGTTGTTCCTTCCTCACAACTCCTAATGTAATGTATACATTCATAAGATTTAATGGTTTTTTCAACTTTTGACGAGCTAAATGAAAACCTTTTGAAGACACGCACATACACATTTATGTATATGTATGTACACATACATAGTACTTTATGCATATGTATGTACACATACATACTACAGTGGTCAGTACTACTTCATTAGCTAACTTCCATGATAAAAAGTCTCACGACGAGACGAAATATTGAATTCTGTTTTATCTAAAGTTTAAGGTCTCAAATACTATTGCCGAATGGGAATGCTAGTTGTTTGTCAAGGAGACATGGAGCATTCGGAATGCAGGCTGGTTCTCGGTACAAGAAGCTCGCAAGCCAAACGATTTAAAAGCTGCTTGCAGTTTTGAGTCTATTATCAAGTTATTTGCAGTTTTGTAAAGCAACACAAAGTATGCTAAGTAAAGAAGTAAAGGATGCTGAACCTACTGACCCACCTTTGTCTCGAGTTGATTATCTAAGTTCCAATCTCCTCGATTAAATTAAGTTGAAGTAGATAATATTTAGTTTGAAAAGTATGGTGGACTAGCTGGAGCATGCCTCACTTGGGTTAAAATGCTGTTAGGCATATTAATTCTTAATTTCTTAGGAAGGCAAGATACATCAGGTGGAAACAGTTTCGGTTGCCTAAGCATCCTCTTGCAGCAGTTGTCTCAACCCCTGTGGGGCTTCTTCAGTGCCTGGAGATACATTCCTTTTCGTGACACAATAGCTTGGCACTTGGTTCTTTTCATTGGCCCCTATGCATACCCTTACTTTTCTCACTATTAAATAGACTGCTCAGACCTCATTGCTCCTGAAAGCAAATCATGTCTCATCAAGTGTGGCTTGTCGTGGTAAATACATCTTACTATTTTACTAAAACCAGTTCATCAGTTGCACTGGTCTAAAACATGACAGATTAGCATATTCCTATATTCATTGCTGCGTCTCTACGTGTAGGATCAAAATATAAGCACCAACAAATTAGTGGAGAATAGAACTTGACTTGTATTGCAATTTACAGCATCTACTTGACTAAATCTCTTCACCTGTTTCTTTTATATCTTCTCCCGTTATTTTAACTTGTCCACCTTCAATCATAGGGGGTGAATTGGGGAGAGGCCGGTGTTGTCAGTCCTGTACGAGATCAGGATGATGGTATGTATTGTTTAAGTTTGGAAAGCATCTACAATTACCTGAACATATGTGTTTGTTGGAAAAAATAGTTGACTTGTTATGAAGTAGAGACAACGAGAAATAACCTCTCGAGATCCGCGTTTTATGGTAAAAGAATACCTGTAGACTAATAGCATAAAATTTGGCTGCTACCCCGGTTGGAGGAATCTTCCTCCTACCCCATATATAGCGACAATTACTATTCTCTAAATGTTTTTAGTGACATTTGTTTAGTGACAAAAATATTTCTAGTAACATTTATTTAGTGACAAAAAAATTTCTAGTGTGCATCATTGCTCATAACTCATATGTGGAGCATACCAATTTGACAAAAATGTCCCATGTTTTAGAGAAAGGACAATTGGTGGAATTAAAAATTCCTACCCTGAATATTGCACTAATCATTCACCAACATATTTCTTCTTCTATTTCCCAACCACACATCATCTGGGTGTCGGCATGTCTCTGTGCCTGTATAAGCTCCGATTTGCAGCGTCTTTTCTTTTCTTGGACTAACAGCTTCTATGTTGAAAATTAATTACACACTGTGAAAGCAAATTGTCTTCCCAGTATGCACATTAATGTTTCTTTTCCTTCCTACCCATTCAGCTCCGACTTGCTATATTATGGCGGCTTCAGGTGCAACGGAGAGCCTTCTCGCAATGGTATATGGGCGCCAGCTTTGCTTGTCTGTTCAAGAAGTTGTAGATTGCCACGCTGGCCACGATTGTAAAGAAGGTGGCCGCGTTGTGGATGTATTTTGGTGATTTATTCTCGAAGGAGTCTGTAGAGAATGTGACTATCGGTATGCCGGGAGACGTCGTAGTTGCAGAAAACACAAGTTTGCAAAGGATCGGCTATCTTTTATAGATGGCTATGCAACCCTAATTGAAGGGGATGATCGTCCTGTTGATGGTAAAATCCATAACCATTTTTTCTTGATCACGGTGTATGAGATTGATGAAGATGGAAATGTTAACTTGATAGTGAAAAATTCTTGGGCCATTTTGTCTTGATCACGGGGTATGAGATTGATGAAGATGGAAATGTTATCTTGATAGAGAAACATTCTTGGGGCCATTCTGTCTTGATCACGGTGATGAAGATGAAAATGTTATCTTGATAGTGAAAAATTCTTGGGGTATGAGATTGATGAAGATGGAAATGTTATCTTGATATTGAAAATTTTTTGGGGCCATTCTGTCTTGATCACGGGGTATGAGATTGATGAAGATGAAAATGTTATCTTGATAGTGAAAAATTCTTGGGGCCATTCTGTCTTGATCACGGGGTATGGGAAGATGGAAATGTTATCTTCACAGTTAAAAATTCTTGGGGCCATAAATGGGGCATTCATGGATACATTTTCCTTAAAGGAGGCACTAGTTACCGCCGCCGCCGCCGCGGAGTGCTGGGTGTCAATTTGGATGTTTCGTATCCAATTGTGCGCGAATATATTACACAACTCACTCTAGAACTGGTTAGTGTCTTTCTATTCCAAGTACAGTGTTAGCTTCTTATTCTCTCTTTTTGCGTATGGGTGTTTAAACGAAAGACAACTTTGAACCAATATTTTCCAGTCCAAAATGGCGAGAGTTTACACCCGCCATCCGGATATTCTGAGTTCCTCACCTTCTCGGATACTCACTCCGGCTGACTTCCCACAGAAAGTAATCACCCCCGACGGTGTTCCTGAATACACCTTTGCTGAATGTGAAGAGTGGAGGCTCCCGGTCCCGGGTAAGCCTTTTTTCAATTGCATCAGCATAGAAAAATGAACCTATTTCCCTTGACCATGTTTAACAATATCATACATACAAACAAAAACTAGATACTATACTTATTACTGGACAAATTAGATAGTAGACATTGTGAAGATTTATTCTAAAAATGAATTTATCTGTTGTTCCTTAGGCTAAATGTGTTCAGTTGGATATTTTCCATGCACATTCTACTTTGCTATGACTCTTATCGTTTACATTTTCCTCAATTTAGGTCCTGCGGAGTAACAGATGTCCTGTCGTCTTCCAGCAAAGGTTCTATTTGACAATTTTGGTAATTATAATCTCCACATAAATGTATGTTCTAGTTTGGCATATGTGTTACTGCATTATTAAAAACTTTGTACTTAATAAACATTGAATAGGTAAACTGTAGTTCACAAAACTCGCCCCACCTATACAAGAAGAGAATGTGAGCCACTTATGCACAGCAAGTGTAAACAAAAAGCTGTCGACAAAAGTGAACCTTTAAGCTTTGCTAGTGGCATCTCCACCTCATTTCTTTCTTCCCATAACACCAGATTGAACGAGATAGCACCGAAAGATTTGACCATGAACAAGACCTTAACATCTCCCTTCCATAAAGTCTGTCCTCCCCCTGTCGCACTACCAAGTGTAAATACAGCTTTAAATAGTTGTAACGGATTTCATCTCCCATTCTTGAATTTAAGTTTCTTTCGAATTGGACTCCACGTAGTAGCATCTTATTCTAAAGAAGCAATCAGCCACAAATGCCTCTTATTTGCTGGCCACCTTAAGTTGATTCAAGATTTTCAAAGCTCCTCCTTACCACACCAATGATCAAGCCAAAAACAAAGGCGAGTTCCATCACCTGCTTCAAATCATTGGTATTTTGCAAGTTCCTCCATCAACTTGCTGATACCTATCAAGTAACTAGTATTCTACCCCCAGCACACATCCTTTCCTTTCCATACCTGCCCTCCTTTCTATCCTTCACATCACCGCCGTTACCTCTCCGCAGGCCACCAGTGAAAAACTTCCCAGTCTCCTTTACCAACAATGTCTACATCCTATAACCACCATGTCCCCTCTCACGTTGCAACTAACAAATTGAGCTAACTCTGATATTGGAATGACGACAGAAACGGAGGGCATCTAGCATCTGGGTGGCAATCGGGCTCCGTGGCTATCATCGGGTCAAATTAATCGAATCTCATTGATAGATGAAGGTGGCAAACTTGGTTTAGGAGTCCAAATCAAGAAGAGTCTTGTTTTCTGGTTGGGTTCTGGGGTTGTGTGGCGGAGGAGTGACACTGATGGAGAGCCTGTAGTGGTGGGGCAGCACAAATTGTAGTTGGGAGATGCTTGGTTGGGTTTTCGTCCCTGCGCTGACTAAACTGAGAGGGTAAAGCGGTGGTGGTGGACGTGGGAGATTATGGTGATCGATGTTTGAATATGCGAGTAATTTGCTCCACACTGGAACGACTTTGTTCTGCTTTGCTATTTTTAGTTCAGTTGACCAGAGCTGAGAAAGACACTGGAAGAGCAAGAGCTTTGTGCTTTGTCAAATGAGGACCACCGTCTCCTTTTTTGTCCTCGACATGTGTTGGTTTTTTTTTTCACTGATAATGCTAACACATGGATCAGGTCGACTTTTCAGTCTTTCACATTAATCCAACTTAATATTGTAGGAGTAATTTCTTGTTGCCTCTTAAGTTTACATGTCTTACTCACTTGTTCCCTCGTCTTTTTTCCATACCTACATTGTCCTTCAATAAAAGATCACATTGTTTAAAACCTTTTTAACTTCAGTTGTTTTTTTTGTTGATAAAATTAACCTAGTGAATGGCAGGTGAGCGCAAAAGCATATAATCTTCCAACCAAACAAACCCACTCAGCTTAATGGTTTCTGCAACAGGCTTCAAGATGTAGCTGAACATTCTTCTATCGTTTATTCCATTTCTTTGGATCAGAGAACCCACACCCCTGACGCCAATCCGGTCACCACCTCCTCTTCAACTAGCTTAGCTCGACGCCATTTCGATACGGTTAGGCTCCCGATTGACTTTTCTCTACAGAGCTAACAGGTTTCGATCTGAATTACTGGTGGCTAGGGCACTGTGCGACATTTCTGGCGAGAATGGTGCGTGTGTTTGTTTGATATCTCTTTAGTTATTGGATGGTGTTTGAGATCTGCTTGGAATATATGAGACTGAAGAAGGGTTTGGTATTCGGTTGCTGTGGTAACAGAGGAGGCTGTGATGCGGTTGTTTGTTGCCGGTGGCAATCTGACACTAATTCGTATCTGGAGCGTGTGATTGCGTGAAGGGTTTAGAATGTGTGGGAGTTTTCACGGTTGAGCTTGCCAGAGATCGATGTTCGACTCATGAGGTATGATGTAGAGGCGTTGATGTGGGGCTGGCATGTAGAGGGAGTTGCTGGTGATGGGCTCGTGAGTTGATGCCGTGGCAGTTGGTGGTTGCAAAAGTCAGTGGTGTGCACCTGAACCGACCACGGTGATGGTGAAGGTGGTTGGTTTGGTTGTGATAGTGGGTTTGGCGATGAGGTGGTGTTTGGAATGGTCGTGATATGTAGCGGTGGTGGACTTGGTCTCCGTGGTGAGCTTGGTGGTGGTGGTGCAGTGCTATGTTATGGTTGTGGGGGGGTTTCTTCTAAAGAATAAATGAGATGGTGCTTTAAAGGCTGGGGTAAAGGTGATTTCGTTGAGGGCTTTTTCGTATTGACAGTATTGTCCCTAAGAATTTTTAAGTTTCTGAAGCTTAGTCTAATGACCGACTAATTTGGGTTGAGAAATAGTTTGAGGTTTTGATTTGGTACATGTGAAACATTAGGTAATTAAGCTGGATTTGGTGTATACCTTAGGGTACAAATTTGGGATCAACCCTAAGAGTTGTATTGTCCAAAGATTGGCTTGCAATTTTTTTGCTATTATCGTGACTTTACAGTCTTACCCTTGCATAAGAATTAACGGGGATCCATTGGCATTTCCATCCACAAAAACAGACGGAAGGTTACGTAGAACACGAACTTTTTCTTAGAGGACCAACTTGGTACTAGTAAACGACGTGAATTACAAAAGCAAACTTAAGGGGCATACATGAATTTACTCCATCTTTTATGAAAACTTAAAAGAATCATGTGATTCTTTGTTTTAAAGTACTTTTGTCATACTTCATTTATGATTTGGATATAATTTGTAATACAAATGATGTTACTTAATATTTTGATGTAGTAATGGCATCGCGTTTGAGCCATGGTTCGAACACAAATCTGCTTTCTGCACTGACCATTGAACCAGTTCAATGAGTTCATTTTCTGGCTCGATGGTCCTGTTTTTAAATCATTTATTCTTGGGCATGTGGTCAGAGAAAAGTTGTAGATAATTACTGTCAGATAGCACTCCTTTACTGTGATTATTGTATAAAGCAACAAATTCTTATTCTGCCCCCCTTCGCGCGCCAAATTTTACGGTTTATAGCGATACAGTGATAGCAGTCTCGGACCACCAAGTACTTTTGGGGGGAGATAATAGGGGGGTGAATGATGGATCAATAAGTTTCCTGTGCGAGGTCATCTTGTGTTTTCTGGAGAAACTTTTTTTTACCGTAACAGTATTTTTATTTCCTGTTTTGTTTATTTGCAGACTTAGAAGGGCAATCCATGGAAGACGACTATAGTAGGGGTGTCAACTCTTGTGGTTTTGAGAAAGCTACTTCCAGGTCCTTTAAAGTTTTGTTGGATGAGTTTGTGCAGAGTAGCAAGCATCACTTATGATCTCTTTTATAAGACCGCAATAGGATATACTAACAGCTTTTGTAATCTGACTTCTCATATATTAGATTAGATGCTTCTACTACTACTTATGAGACAAGGGGTAAAAGCAAAATTGTCAGTTTTTATCATTGTCTACCTTTAATAGTCTCTTCCCGATTGATTAGCCATTTGAGGGTTGCCCAGCACCTTCGACGTCGAAATTCTTGGATTTATGCCTATGTGTTGCAGTTTGCTGATAGCAAAGAAATGGGTTCTAAAGTCAATGAATATATTGAAGGTGGTTGCTTGCTGTTGCTGGTCTCGCCTGATAAAGTATTGTCCAAGCATGATTGTTTTCTTCCCCCTCTTTTGCAAAAAAGAAAAATGTTTCTCTGTGGTTGTGATGATAGGTGAAGGGTAGAGTCTCTCCTTGACTGATCTATCCAAACTTCTTTACTGCTTGTAAACCGTTGAGTTTGAGTGTAAAAGAGCTGGTGGACATACGTGCCCTTGGGACTTATAAAATTTCTTGTCTGATGACGACTCTTACAAGCCCAGCCGCTGTGTCTTTTCCATGGAAATGGAGGCTTATTCCTCCCATTTTACGCTTTAGTATTGAACTGCTCCCTCAAATTCAACCACCACCAGTGCCTTTGTAGACTGGAGGAAGGATCAAGAGGATTTATTTTTCCTAATTTTGAGGCAATTTATATTTTGTAGCTGCCTGCCTGCGTATGCAGTACTACTGCCTGCATGTTTGATAAAATGCAGAGTAGAAGTTAAAGTTCACAAAAAATGAGTTGCTTGAATAAGATATATTGTCTGCGAGTGGTATTAGCACATCCATCCTTCAGCAAGTCGTTTAATTTCTTAACAGCATTAGCATCATCATGTTTTAGAAGAGTTGTTTCTTCAGCTAGCGACCAGCTGACATAGGAGTCTGCTTTCAAGGGGCTTACCTTTACTCATTCTTAACATAATATTCCATTCCATTTCAAGGGAAAAAGTGTGTTGGGACTTTTAAATAATCTGGCTTGAAAATTTTTATTTCCAATAGCGGTCTGCTTTCAAGATGTTTAGGCTTCGTTTACTAAATTTTTTTTTTGGTTTTCAGTTTTTAAAGAGCAGCTTAATTTTTTTTTTTTATAAAAACAAGTGGGTGTTTGATAACCCCTTTTTTTTTTAGGTTTTTTTTTTTTGTGTTTGGTAACCCTTTTTATTTTGACTTTTTTTTTTGTGGTTTGCGGTGGCGGTGGTGGGGCGTAGCGGTGGTCGACGGTGGTAGTGGTGGTGGCCGACGGCCGGAGGTGGCTGCCGGCAGTCACCGGCGGTGGTGGCCGGCGGCCGGAGGTAGCTTCCGGCGGTGGTCGCCGGCGGCCGGAGGTGGCTGCCGGCAGTCGCCGGCGGCCGGAGGTGGCTGCCGGCAGTCACCGGCGGTGGTGGCCGGCGGCCGGAGGTAGCTGCCGGCCGTCTCCGGCGGTGGTCGCCGGCGGCCGGAGGTGGCTGCCGGCAGTCTCCGGCGGTGGTTGCCGGCGGCCGGAGGTGGCTGCGGGCAGTCTCCGGCGGTGGTCGCCGGCGGCCGGAGATGGCTGCCGGCGGCCGGAGGTGGCTGCCGGTGGTCGCCGGCGGCCGGAGGTGGTTGTCGGCAGTCTCCGGCGGTGGTCGCCTGAGGTGGCTGCCGGCGATGGGAGGGTGGTGGTGGTGGTCGAAAAAAAAAATCAAAAGTGAAAAAAAAAATCAGTTTTTGGAGTTTTTTTTTTTACTCTGCAGTTTAAAAACTGGTTTTTTAAATTGAAAAAAAAATGGTTACCAAAAGCTCCTTTTTTTTCAGTTTTTAAAACTGAAAAAAAAAGAGGAAAAAAAAAAAATGTCAAACGGGGCCTTAGTGTTACTCTTTTATTCCCAGTAGCCAAGGATTACGTTACATCTTTGCCGCAAGGATTACGTTACATCTTTGCCGCAAGGATTGAAGAAGGGAATATCGGTCTTTCTCTAGAGGGAGAAACTCTTGACTTCTCTCTAGAAAACAGTAAGATTCTCATCATCATTCAAAACAAATCAGGTGTAATCAGGAAGACCGCAATTGAATTCCTCATCGGAGGTAGGTGTAATCTGATCGGAAAATGCGATCTACTAACATTCGACGATCTCCTAGGGATCCATTTGCGGCGGAGTTTACTGGAAAGGGATGGACAAGAACACATGGTAACAAAACAACAGAAGCGTGGCCAAGGAGCCTAAAACAATTACTGTGCAACTTGGATCAGACCGTGCAATGGATATTAGGCCAGAAGGAATGTCGCAAAGCAGCTTGGATTCAGACCAAGACGATGAGAGAGTGATCACAGCACTACGATCTCAAATCCAGTCCCTAATAAAAAAATTCTGGAATAATGCAATTGTAGCATGTGTTTTGGGATCGAAGCTATCATTCCATGTGATGCAAGGGTTGTTGGAAAGAATCTGGAACCGTTTTGGTCACTTCCAACTAAATCTGATGAAATCAGGAGTTTATATAGCTGATTTTGAGCATGAATCAGTAGTGTTGGAGATGGGCCATGGTCTTTTGACAGCCATCCCCTAATTACCAAACCATGGACACCTGATGTTTCCTTAGAGAAGGAATAGGGGTGAAGAATGTTCATGTATGGGTTAAGCTAACTCATCTACCCCTCCTCCACCTGTGGCCAAATGAGATGCTAAGCACAAGCTCAATAGGCAAACCTTTGTTCTTGGATAATATGACAGCTAGAAAAGAAAGATTAACTTTTGCAAGAGTATGTGTGGAAATAGACATCGATGAAGAACTACCTGACATAATCCCAATTAGAGGGCCATCATTGGAGACAATTTTACAGGCTGTTGAGTATGAGTGGAAGCCAACCAAATGTAGAAACTGTGAGGTGTTTGTCCACAGTGAGGCAAGGTGTGCAAGGAAGCCGAAATACCAACAGGAGTGGAGAGTGAAGAAGCAACAACCTGTGCAAAAGGAGGAAGGATCCTTCGAGCAGAGTATTATGGAAGAGACGAGGGAATACCTAATTGAAAATAGGTGCAATGAGATACAAACAGCTACACATAGAACTTCCCAGTCTTCAGGAGAAGCCTATCCAACTAGCAAATGCTTTCTCAGCCATTACAGAAGAAATGGAATCAGGCGAACAATCAAATACACTGACTCGGAGTATGAATGATCATGAGAAATTGATGAATATCAGGTCAAATAATGAACATATGGCAAAAGGGAGTAGTGAGAAATCAACAAGTAGAAGGGGAAAGAATGCCAAGCCAAAAACATGATAGTTGCAAGCATGAATGTAAGAGGCGTGAGTGATACTCTCATGCAATATGATGTTATGAAACTACTTAATAGAAGGAGGATACAAATTGTGATCTTGGTTGAAACTAAATTCAGGGTAGAAAATGTGCCAGCATTGTAAGCAAATGGAAGAAGAAATGGCAGTTTATCCATAACAGTAGCTCAAAAGGATTTGGTTGGGATGGCAACACCAAGAATACAAAGTACGTCCTATTTCCATCACCAGCCAAGTAATTACAGCTGAAATACAAGGAGCAAACATGGAGCCAAGCCATGGTATGTTTCTTGTATATATGGGAATAATCATGTGACTAAAAAAAGAGAGCTCTGGAATCAGCTACAGGCGTATAAAAGTACTTGCCCCCTCAAATGACCAAAACACGTGAAGAACCAAAAGATCATCAAATGAACCATTCCAAATGATGCTCATCTTAATTGCTTTTATAGAGCCTTCCTCTCTTCCGACCCCGATCTTATCCTCCTCGTTGTCCTTTCCTTCATCCTCTTCTCTCTTCCCTTTTACCTCTCCCACCCGATTCACAACTTGAATTGTCAGGCTCTTCAAATACACAGATGGACGATCTTCCTGGCTTGCCGGCACGTGACATGGTTTAGGCGGCATAGAGGGACAAGAGGAGGAACACGAAGACGGCAAGGGAAGGGGAGGAGGAAGTGGGCGTTTGATCATCTAGCGTCTGTAAATGGAGGAACATGAAAACAATGATAAAAGGAACTGTAGCAGTAACTGTTGAGACGTGGGGATAGATAGAGAGTTTTTAGGAATAATAGGGTGTGGGAAGTTTTCACGGGAAGTGAAGATCTAATAGGAGCCCGACACATTATTTATTTTATTTAATAAAATCAAAAGATTCTATATAATTGGGATTGAGATTTTGTTAATCATGTAGGCTATCATTTAAATCCAAATACTACATAATAGATAAATGTATTTATGTGTCTTCAAGATTTAACCTTATACATTTCAAGAACCACCATGACACTCAGAACTAAATTGAAGTGTGTGTATGAGTGTAAGTGTTTGTGTGTGAACTCAACTTCGATTATGTCAAGATAGTTGCTTCATCCTGCAGTCACACCTTCCACAAAGAAACCTTCAAAATTACAAAGGTGTCCCCAAAACCAAAATTAATTCATGCGTGCGTGTATGGTGGGGGTGGGTATTTCTGTGGTGCTTGAGTGTGTGATACGGTGGGGTGGGTACTTATCTTGTTGTTTGAGGGGCTTAGTCGACCATTTTAGAACCAAAATAGTTACTAAACAACTTTGGACTCTCTCTCTCTTGATGATTTTAGACTTGCACTGATGTAAAAAAACGTTTGGCAAGTTTAACGGAACAAATACAAATAGAAACCCAAAGAAGAGAGGTGATGAGCCAACCAAAGGATATAATTCTATCTAACAATATACGAAGTAGATCGGTGAGTAAATCAGGGCACTGTCCTCCGATGATCATCATGAAAACGACAGTCGCTCTTGATTGGCGAAAGAGTTTGCGCAGCTAACCTTTCGGGCAAACAGTTTGGCTACATGTAATATGTCGCTCATGAAAACGATAGTCGTCAAAAGTCTAGCTCATGTGACATATTTCTTCTATAATAAGCTTCATCACCATAGCAAGGTCCTCGGTCCCTGTCATCAGCGAGAGAATATAGTAGGACTTGGTATGAATAGTTAAATGTTTGAAAGAATGCTGATGACCCTACAAAGAATAGCTATGTTAGCTATGGGAATTTGTAGCCAAGAAAGAGCATCTTCTATTGACCCAGGCGTTCATCCTGTGATCCGTGTTGATCGTACCAATATTGGAAACATGTGTTATTTTGTGTCAACAACTTTGGAGTTAAAATTCATTCTTTTACATTGAAACTTCTCTTTTAAGTCTCACTCCAGTACTCAGTTGCTCAATTGTCCTAATGTGTATTCGTTCAATCAATGGCGGACATAGCAGATGGTACCAGTGGACCTATCCCACCTCCTGCTCTCGTTTATAGGTCATATATATTCTTTGCATCTCAAGTTATATCGACAAAAATGCCCGTCTAAAAATTATAAAAAACAATAGCTTAAAAGAAATGTCTTTATGATTATTGCACATGTTAAAACACGCATAAAAACGACGGCGGGTGTGCGATCTTTGTAAGTGGGTAAGAGAAGATGTCCAATGCAATTGTTAAAACTTTCCAAAAATCCATAATATTAGACATAAGTTTCCACATGCATAGTTATAAATACCGTACCTGAGAAGCAACCGATTTTTTCAATAAATAGTACAAATGGTACCGTCGCACGTTGTCAACAAATATATACATTTTTATAAAATTTTGTAACTAAAACAAATTCCCAAGTTGCAATAAAATATGTCACAAATAGCTTTTTCTTTCTCCCCTCTCAAAAAATAAATTGTACCGTAACTTTCACTTAAAACCTATGCCCAAAAAGGAAAAAAAAAACATTTTCATATTAGAATTACTAATTGAAGTTATAACCAAAAAAGAGGGAAAAAAATGTTTATACAACCACAAAGTGAAGTAAATTAGGTTAAAAACTAAAAGTAATCCCACTTGTCGCAAAAACCTTTTGTCTTCCAAATTCTCTGCTTGACAGCAACCACTCCGTTTTGCCAGCAAGCACCTCTTCCTCCAACACTGCAACGTTCTCTCTCTCTCTCTCTCTCTCTCTCTCTCTCTCTCTCCCCCCTATTATCTTAGTGTATTGCAAATCTTTAACCAGCCCCACGACCACCGTCATTATCGCCGTGATCGAGCTTTCTCCATTGTGCTAGGGGTAGATTTCCGAAAGATAAGTTTGTAGAAGATAAGTTTGTAAAGTCATGTAGTGGTTAGGCTGGGGACGAAGAAGGGATCACATAACAACATGTCGATGTTTTGGCAGACACATACAGATCTGAGAAAGTAGTGATGGGGATGGTCGGACGGAAAAGGGAAAAGGTGCTCAATACATTTAGACGTCTGCCAGCAGTGATAGTAGCGATTCCACAGAGGTTTGAACAACCCAACACAAACTTGTATATCTCGACCGAAACATGAATTTTTTCTAGTATATAGTTTCGGCCGGTATTTACTAGTATTTGGACTGGTACGAAACAATGGGTGTGTTGTACCGGTAAAAGACAAAGGCGATACATACTGGTCGGTATTTTCAGTACCGGTATGAGATTGACAACTATCTCCACATGAGCTATACAATATGTCAAATTAACAAACATATAGGTATGACAAAAGCCGAACCCAAGTTGTTATGACATAAAAACAAATATGTATGTATGTATGTATGTATGTATGTATGTATGTGTTTACATAATTTCAACGCTAAAGGCCAAGCTTGAGAGTATCGTTACATAGTCACTTTAGTAGTAATATATAGTTTTTGGGCAGCACTTTTCACCATCTGATTCCGAGCTTCACTTTCAACTCTAGAAGCTTTAAAATGTCGCGAATAGCCACTTTAACGACAATATGTAAAGCTCAAAAGTGAAATTCATATAACAATTTGTAAGTTTTATCATTTGATATTCGGTATCCACCTTCAAAATAAATTCTAACTCCATAAATGGACTCAACGCTTGAGCACGGTACAACGTGCCACTTGTCTCGTCTAAAAGGTGAGCTAACGGCCAAAAATGACTGTTACTAACACGATGATAAAAAAAATGTTTTTATCTTTTTCACAAAAAGACTAAAAAGTCTACTCTGCTTTTATAGTTCTTTCATGTTACCCGACCTTCATTTCCTCCATTTCGCTTACTATTATTTTACGGTCTGAAAAAGTAAGAAGCAATTACTTGAATGTCCTTTTTCCAACTCGCCGAATTCTTTTCCTATTGATTGAGTTCCATAATAGTGGAGTGACTAATTAGACACGGAAGAAGGATAAGGAACTCAACCCCATGCTATTGAGGATTAAATGGAACTCTGGCCCGATAGCATCCAAAGCCAAGACAATATACAAGGGAAAATGGCGCCAGAAAGAGAGTACGGAGGATAAGCACAAGGCTACAGGTGGAAATTGTGGGGAGAGAGAAAAACTCTACCTTCTAGTTTCCTCACAAAAATTTGACACAGAGAGAGAAGCTAAGGTCGAGAAAATCTAACTGTAAGGGTGAATACAAAAAGCAATAGTTGGCGAAGAAGCTCACTTTTTTTTTTATAGGTAAGCAATGCTAAGAGAAGGCAATAAGAGATGATGCTTAGGCTGTGGCATAACAACCTGTCGTGGCAAGACTTCTAATTGGAGAGAAAGTCATCATTGGTACTTTTGGTAGGATTTATGACCCTCCATTTCATGGTAAAACCCCTGCCTATTTTAGCTTGATTACTCGATATGAGAAGGATTAAGCTCAAAATCTAGTCCTAATCGTGAAAAATTATGGGTGCCATGTCTGGGGCCTTAATGGATACATTTTATTTAAAGGAGGCACGGGTAGTTACCGTGGAGTGACGGGTATCAACTTGCATCTTGTGTATCTAATAGTGCGTGACTACATTACAGTACTCACTTTAGAACTGTTTAGTATCTTTTACGCTAGCACAATATTAACTTCTTATTTTCATAGCATTAGACATACCTAAGTTAGTATTAACTGCCTATTGACACGCTCCTAGAAAAACCAAAGCCAAACGTGCAGCACTTAGCAATCTTGAGCTCTTGCTAAAACGCTAAGTCAGCATATTGCTTGCGCTAGACAACAACAAGAGTTAGATATAGAACAAAGGATAAAAGAGAGTATGAGAGAATGTTTGCACTATTGGTAGAGAGATTACATTGGTTGGAGAAAGCTTGGGAATTAGGCCAAGTGATGGCCTTACCTATTTATATATGGCCACTTCCTAAAGGGGTGGTGGTGATCTATTTGATCCTAAGGTTTTAATTGAGTATCTAGAATTCTTCATAGGAATATTTAGATATTTACATGCTTTACAACTCTCTAGAATTCTCTATTATGTACAAGAAGAAGTTTTAGAGAAGTAAGGAAGATTTTGAAAACTTTCCTAGTAAGTCGTGGCACGTCTAAAACTAGTCTCCTTTTATCGGTGCGCGACACTATTCTCCCTTTCAATACGCGTATGAGACTTATAACTTTGGATTAGTATTTTGCAATCCAAAAATAGGAAGAGTTTACACACGCCATTCTGACTTCCTTACCTCGTCGAATACTCACTCCGCTAAGCTTTTTGTCTTTCCACAAGAAGTCATCGATCCCGAGTCCCCACGGTGCTCCTCTATTCATCAATGACTAAACTTGAAGAGTGGTAAGGTCCAAGGTGGCTTTTTAAAAAAATAAAAATTGCATCAGCGTTAGAAAAAAGAAGCTAGTTCCCATAACAATGTTTAGCAATATGTATCTAACATCCAAGTACAAAATTAGCAGAATTATTAGGAAGATACAGTATTGAAAATGAAAGGATGCTAATTACTGAAAAAGGATTTCTACAAATGTTGTTGTCCCTTACGGTTTTAACGTTCTGCTCTATGATTCGCATCAGTTGGAAAAGCAACACATTCATCTGTCTTTTCTGTGCGAAGTTTCTTAATTAAGATGCGTAACATACAAAACTCATAAACTTTGATTTCTGGTATAGTATTCGCAGATAAACTCATCCTTTTTCGGTTTTTGTTTCCTGTTGCAGTTCATTATGCATAGCTACAAGCGCAAGCTCTTGTGAGCTTCTTTGCAGCATAGCTTCTTGTTAATTGTTTGACCATACTTAACATACTTAGCAAGTTGGTAAACATTGCATGTTGGGCATGAGTGCTGTGGGTCTGGGTGAGAATTACCTACTGTTCCAACAATCTGCATTTCCTTCACCCGGACCTCACCATGCTGGCCAGCCTAAGATTGCGGGCACCCCGCCTTTTCAAATTTTCATTTTTTGAACTGATTACATGCTTGAACCGCGGCGGCGTTAAATCAAAAGAAAACAGAAGGCATAAGGATTATAAGGAAATGAATTATTTAACTCATCCAAATAGCTGTACCACCAAGCCCTAGTTGAAGTGTATTTCTCCTTTTTTTGAGCATAAAAATTCGTGATATCTAGCACTTTCAGTATCTTTATGTTCAAAAATATCCACAGTTTCTCAGCAATCTTTTTCTTTCTTTCTCCGGCAGCAGATATAAATGGTGAACCGTGCCATAAAAACTCGACGTTCAGGTACATACAAAGGATTTTTCAGGTTGGTAGACTCTTCTTGGGGTGGTTCCTTAACTTGGCACTTCTTCATTGTCTAATGAAACTTGGTGTGCAATAATTTCTGCACAACCATAAGCCAAACACTTCATTGACCGAGTACTTGGGGAAGTTGAGTTCGTCTTTACTCCAGCTCTGAACTTTTCATTGCATTGAAGGGTAATCAAAGAGTGATAGGTTCACGGTGTCCTTTCTGTTCAGAAAATATAAGTGCTCCCTATTAATGTGAGTCTGCCTTCCCTTACCTTCACCATCTTTCATTTTCCGTCCAAGGGAACTCATGAACAGATGACTAGTAACTGGATGGTGTGCCTCAATCCTGGGAATGGGTGGCTTGGGAAGTCTTTAGCATCTCTCCTTATTTAGCTAGAGTGAATAATTTTCTCTTGTACAGTTAATTTCAATCTTATCGATCGTCTTGAAAGTTGGTTTTTATTGCACAAATGTGTTTTCACAATCAAACCAAAATTTGTATGTGCTAATTGTAGCAATTTTATGGTTACTTGATATGTGTGAGAAAATAGTTTAACGTAATTCAGTGAAAAGATCGAGTTGTGAAAAAAACTGCAGCAACTCTCAGCTATTCAATCTATATAAGATAAGATGGCACCCTAAGTAAAGAAATTCAAAGATAATCGAAAGACATGTACTGTAATTGTTCCAAAATGGTAACCTTTGCCCCACCCTTTCTTTTACGGATGCTACTATTTTCCCCTAATTCGTTGGAATAGAGCCCACTGACCCCAAAATGTCTGCTCTACACATAAGGTTTTCATTTACTCAAATTATTCATCACCCCTTTAAAATACATAAGGACAACCGACGAAAAAATATTGTGTCGTATGCAAAATGTAGAAATGTAGATGAGAGATTGTAACGCTTCAGAAATTCGGAGTTCCGCCACCCCCGAACTCCCGGGTCGTTAACCTACCGGATCACATCAAATCTGTCGGACCTGTTCACTAACACATATTTCAAATCATTTTATTCAGCATCTACTCAGATTTCTCAAAAACACTGGATCATAACTACTTAATTTAAACTATATATTACAGTTTAGGTTCTTCGCAATTCAAAATTTCTAAGATCAAATAATTGTACCGATCCACGCATGGGTCTTACTATACCGTGGTGAGGGGCTCATCGGAATCTCACTCAGTCTCTAACCCATTCCCGAACAATCTACTACTGATCATCACCTGCAGAAGGGAGTCAAACGAAGGTTTACAGAAGGGAGTCAAACGAAGGGTGAGCTTTTGAGAGCTCAGTAAGGTCGTTCAAAGCAATCTCGAAGGGCGTTACAACAATTCAAAAACAAACAGTTTAGGGATCTTAAACAATTGTGCTCAGACATTTTTGAATAATAAATTCATATACAATGCACATACATTCAGAAGATACAGATCATGGGTAGTAGCAATGCCATACAGGCAAGGCTCAAAAAATATACACATGCATGATGTACCAGAATACTAATCCATTTAGGTACTAGTCTGCGTTCCACGCAGAATTCAGACTAACTTTATAACGCCCGCCTCAGAACAGAACAGAATAGATTCTCATGTCAGTATACACAAAACATATATCAAAGAATCAACACACAGATCAATGCTCAATAGGCAACAAAAGGTGAACACTGACAAGAATTCAATAATTGAATCGGGTTTAACATCAGGGTTTACTTGACAATAACAGATCGAAATCAATGCATACTTAGGCTTCGTTTGACAAATTTTTTTTTTTTGTTTTCAGTTTTTAAAGAGCAGCTTAATTTTTTTTTTTTATAAAAACAAGTGGGTGTTTGATAACCCCTTTTTTTTTTAGGTTTTTTTTTTTGGTGTTTGGTAACCCTTTTTATTTTGACTTTTTTTTTTGGTGGTTTGCGGTGGCGGTGGTGGGGCGTAGCGGTGGTCGACGGTGGTGGTGGTGGTGGCCGACGGCCGGAGGTGGCTGCCGGCAGTCACCGGCGGTGGTGGCCGGCGGCCGGAGGTAGCTGCCGGCAGTCTCCGGCGGTGGTCGCCGGCGGCCGGAGGTGGCTGCCGGCAGTCACCGGCGGTGGTGGCCGGCGGCCGGAGGTCGCTGCCGGCCGTCTCCGGCGGTGGTCGCCGGCGGCCGGAGGTGGCTGCCGGCAGTCTCCGGCGGTGGTCGCCGGCGGCCGGAGATGGCTGCCGACAGTCTCCGGCGGTGGCTGCCGGCGGCCGGAGGTGGCTGCCGGTGGTCGCCGGCGGTCGCCGGCGGCCGGAGGTGGTTGTCGGCAGTCTCCGGCGGTGGTCGCCGGCGGCCGGAGGTGGCTGCCAGCGGCCGGCAGTCTCCGGCGGTGGTCGCCTGAGGTGGCTGCCGGCGGTGGGAGGGTGGTGGTGGTGGTCGAAAAAAAAAAACCAAAAGTGAAAAAAAAAACCAGTTTTTGGAGTTTTTTTTTTACTCTGCAGTTTAAAAACTGGTTTTTTAAATTGAAAAAAAAATGGTTACCAAACGCTCTTTTTTTTTCAGTTTTTAAAACTGAAAAAAAAAGAGGGAAATTTTTTTTGTCAAACGGGGCCTTAGAGTTTAACAACGGTCATAAATAAACAACTAAAAGAATAATTGCGAAAGCAAACTGATGGCTCGAGGTTTGGATAGAAACCATCACCTGATTCGCAGCTATGATAACCTACCTGAAACAATCCTTGCTTTAACCTAAACGGAACACTTCAAAGATTAGAATGTAGCTTATAATACCGAACTATAACTTACTATTAACTCACGCACAATCCCAAACTGAATCCCTCGCATTCCTAACTCACCAAAATATTGTTTCCATGTTTAAACTTGCCAAAATAGTCTTTATAGTATGTGAATGTACTCAAAAATACCTTTTATAAGTAAAATTATCAAAATATCTCCGGGATTTTTGGCACCGAAAAATTCAAAAAAAAATCTTAAAATACTATTTTAAACATCTTGAAGTCATTTCTGAGCTAAAAAGTATTTTAAAAAATTTTTGCCGAAAAATTCCAGACTGAGCGTTAAAAGGTCAGTTTCGGAAAAAATAACTATCGGGGTCAGAATGGCACGAAATTTTAGATAATGAATCATTAGAGTAAAATAGGATTTTCATAAAATTTTTAGATTAAAATAATTTGGTTTACTAGGTTAAATAATCCGCTATTACTGTTTAATTGGTGCCCTAATTTAGCACCCTTCGCGAACACCAAAAATTCCCGAAAAATTCCAGAGCATAGGCCTCATAAAAATATTAGGGGTTATGGTTTTGCACTTTGCCTAATTTTGGTACTAAATATTTATAAAATTTCATGAAAAAACTGCATAAAGACGATTACACTTACTATTCAAATTGTCACACACTAAAACATATTTTTTTCACACACTCTTCTTCTTCGTTTGAACACACACAAAACTCACTGATGGCCTTTGAAATGCACTGAAACTCACCATTAAAACACACAGACACTTGCAACACCTTCATATGCCCACAAATCACAAATTAACACACTATATACACTCAATACCCATAATCTCACACACCCAAAATATTTACACACACTGTTACACACACTCATGCATCCTCACGGCACACACTGAAACACACTCGTACACCTTCCAACACACTAAAAATACCCAATTCCACCCATACTCAAGCTTAATATATAAGGTTCCACCAAAATACTCACAATCAACACCCATAATCATTCATCAATCCACACCCGAATGCATATCCTCTACTTACACACTGTAAACCCACCTTGCACCCCATGTGCAGCTGCATTTCCCTCTCCCTTACCCCTACAAGCCTAAAACCCATCAACCAACGAGCCATAAACTGAAATTTCACCAAGCCACAACATTAATCCCTCCGAAACCCGAAAATCCCAGAAAACACTTCCCTTCACAGCCATGTTCATGGCTTCCCCGCGCGCTTTACGGTTATGAAACACACGTATATGATCCACAAACACACAGTAGGGTATGCACACTAGAGATTGGTGGGGTTTACCTGTTGACTTGGCCTGAATCTTCCTCCTTGATCTTTGTTTTTCTCTCCCATCCACGGTGCTCTGTTCTTCCGTTCTCTGTTTCCTTCTTATCTTGTTCTGTTTCTGCTTCTCCTCCTTTTCTTTTGTTTTTCCTTCTTCACCTGAATTTCCTTTCCACTTCTTACTAGATTATTATTTTTTTTCCTAGCTTAGTCATTAAGCCAATACGAGATGGCTTCATGTGTGATCATATTTTAAAAAATTTGACACCTAACTACAAATTTTCATAATTTGCAAAATAACCCTCTATATTTTCAAAATTACAAAAATGCCCCCAAAATGTCAAAATTATATTTTTATCTCAAGATTCTTTTAAGCTCCAATACGCTAGTAATACCCGGGCATGTACCACAAAAGTTGGTGAGCTCCAATTATCGAGGCAACTGAAAATGAATGATTTGTTCTTCACATCTAGAGTTCATTTTACTATTTTGAAACATTCACAATATAGGGGGAGTTCTAGGCCAGGTCACTAATATAAATATAAAATGTAGATAATAGTGCAACTACAGAGTGATGTGTTAATCTTAATTTTGTCAAAATATATAGAGAATTACTTTTGTCAAAATCTAGGAATTAATAGAATTATAAAGATATGAATATCAAGACCACTAAAAAAAAAGTAAAAGTACATAATAAAAAATTTTAAAAATGAGAGGGGTAAACTATACACTACAAGAAAAGGCGTCTTTTGCGACGGAGTTTTAGCGACGGCATAGATTCCGTCGCTAAAATGAGTTTTACCGACGGAAACCTCCGTCAGTAAAACTCCGTCGTAAAATATTATTTAAGCGACGGATTTATTCCGTCGCAAAAAACTCCGTCGGTGAAAAGGCGTTTTACCGACGGAAACCTCCGTCGGTAACACTCAGCCGTGAAATATTATTTAAGCAACGGATTTATTCCGTCGCAAAAAACTCCGTTGGTACAAATAGGTCTTCACCGACGGACTTTTAGCGACGGAATAAATCCGTCGCTAAAAGTCTATTAAATCCACAGATCTGCTTCTCTCTTCGAAAATCCCAAAACCCAACTTCCCTCTACCCCGGCGGCGACCTCCCTCGACACCGGCGGTGACTTCCCTCGACCCCGGCAGTGACCTCCCTCGACAACGGCGACCACCTGCACCTCCGGCGACCACGAGCCCTCACCTCCGGCAAATCTGTGAAGAGGAGAGAGACTACCCCGGCGGCGACCTCCCTCGACACCGGCGGTGACTTCCCTCGACCCCGGCGGTGACCTCCCTCGACGACGGCGACCACCTGTAACTCCGGCGACCACGGGCCCTCACCTCCGGCAGATCTGTGAAGAGGAGAGAGACTACCCCGGTGGCGACCTCCCTCGACACCGGCGGTGACTTCCCTCGACCCCGGCGGTGACCTCCCTCGACGACAGCGACCACCTGCAACTCCGGCGACCACGGGCCCTCACCTCCGACAGATCTGTGAAGAGGAGAGAGACTGAGAGAGAGATAGAGAGAGCAGCGTTGACCACCGGAGACGACGGTTTCTCACCTCCGGCAGTATTTCTCGTGAGGTAAAGTTCTTGTCTTCCTCTCTATTTGCTCTATGCTATACCTTTTGTCTTCCTCTTATACATGTAAATTGCTGTGAAAAGTTAAAGATGATTTTAGATTGTTAATTGTGCATTGAGCATTTGAGATATTGAGATTATTGACGGAGGATGGGACCCAATTGGATTGAATGTGTGATTTTTGTTAATTTATTGCATTGAGCACTTGAGAATTGAGATTGTGGACGGAGGATGGGACCCAATTGGATTGAGATACCTGTTAGTTAGCGCAGACACGGACACCACGTCTGATCGACGGTGTCCGATATTTATAAAACAAATTAACGTATGCCGATGTGTCTGGAGGTGCGTGTCCGAAGGCGTCGGACACGTGTCCGGAGGCGTCAGACACGTGTCGGTATGTGTCGGACACGTGTCCGGAGGTGTCAGACACGTATCGGACACCATATCGACACCCTATATGAGGTGTCGGAATTGAGGTTGTTGACGGAGGATGAGACCCAATTGGATTGAGATACATGTTAGTTAGCGCAGACACGGACACCACGTTTGATCGACGGTGTCCAGCATTTAAAAAACAAATTAACGTATGCCGATGTGTCTGGAGGTGCGTGTCGGTGGGCGTCGGACACGTGTCCAGAGGCGTCGGACACGCGTCGGTATGTGTCGGACACGTGTCCGGAGGTGTCAGACACGTATCGGACACCATATCGACACCGTATATGAGGTGTCGGAATTGAGGTTGTTGAATGTGCATGCAAAATTTAGGTTAGTTAGGTTAATGCGACATTTTTAGCATGCACCCCCTGGAATCTAATCGTGGCTCCAGCGCTGGCTATAATTAGCCCTAATTAGTCCTGATTAACAATATTTTAGTAAATCAATTAACCCTAATTAGCTCTAACGAGCCTAATTAGTTTTAATTAACCCTAAGAACCTGATGAAATTCAAATTAGCTGTAATTACCTCAAATTAGCCCAAATGAACCCAAAACCCGCGCATATTGATTGTAGTTAGCCTAATTAGTCATAATTTGCACTAACATAACCCAATTACGCCTAATTAGCGCTAGTTAGGACTAATCAACACTACTCGGCACCATCAAAACCCTAATTAGGACTAAATAACCCTAATTAGTCTTAATCAACCCTAATTAGCGATAATTATCCAAAACTAGCCTTCATTAACATTAATTAGCCCTAACATAACCCAATTAAAGCCTAATTAGCCCTAATTAGGACTAATCAGCACTACTCGGCAAAATTAAACCCTAATTAGGACTACATAACTCTAATTAGTCCTAATCAACCCTAGTCAGCTATAATTATCCGAAACTATCCTTCATTAACATTAATTAGCCCTAACATAACCCAATTAAGCCCAATTAGCCCTAATTAGGACTAATCATCACTACTCGGCACAATTAAACCCTAATTAGGACTAAATAACCCTAATTAGTCCTAATCAACCCTAATCAGCTATAATTAATAATCGTAATTAACCCTAATAACCCAGTTAGCCCTAATTAGCCCTTGTACATCCCATAATTACTCCATGTTGCCCAGAGATGGTTCAATTACTCGTTGTTTACAAACCCTGCCTTCTTTATATTAATTGTTGTTTTGAGAAGTCCATTGGCAACGAGATGGTTCAACTCGTTGCCAACGAGTTCTATTTAATGTGGAATTGGTAACATATGCAACGATCATTCTGTAGTTTTGATATTTCGGAAAGATTCTTGCATATCTTATCAATTTCTGAACACATGCATGCATAGAAATCCTTAGTTCCCGTTCAAAGGTACTCATTACAAAGTAATGCCTTGTAATGAGCCTTTGGATGTCCAGTTTGGACAGTTTGGAAAAGCTAATTGTTTATAAAACAGTATTTTGACTCATGCTTTATGTTCTATGTCGTGGATATATGGTACACGTTCTCGTGTGTTTCTCCGGGTGCATACAGATCTGGTGTTCTAACATCCGTCAAACCTTCCTGAGCAAGGTTAGATGAATGTTAGAACACCTAATCGATGTGGTGTACTTGGAGAAATGCGGGGAGGTGCTGCCGAATTTTCCACAGACATCGGACTAAGCATGAGTTATTCACTGTTTTATAAACATGTGCTTTTCTGAATGGGATAGGACCACTACCTGTTCAAGAGTGGAGAGAAAATATGTAGACATGTTGTAACATTCATGCATTGATATTTACATCGGCAATGCCTAATCACTGGTCATTATTGAAGGTGGTATACAGTACGATAATTCAGTCGTCATGTCAGTCGATCGGCACTATATATATATATATATATATATATATATATATATATATATATATATATATATATATATATAGTGCCGATGATGATTTATGCCTAAATTATTGTTTTTCACGTGTTAATGTCTTTGTATATAATCTATATAAAGTCAGATATGGATAGGATACGGGCTATTCGTGGCCGGGCTGGACGCCGAGCTGCTTCCTCCCCGATTAGTCCCACCTCGTCATTGCCTACTGATGACGAGGCACAGAGTGATCGCGGACAGCCATCGGGGGCCCAGCCCCAGCCGTCGCCGTCACCCCAGCCCCAGCCATCGCCGTCGCCCGAGCCCCAGCCGTCGCCCCAGCCCCAGCTCGAGCCGTCTCCCCAGCCCGACGCAGATTCATCCCACACGCGCGTGCATTCTCCATCTTCCGTGGGTTCTACCTCAGGTATAGTTGATAACGGTGTTTCGTACATTTTCGCTAGCCTTATATTTGAACTGTATTAATGTCTGTGTTTTGTAGGATCTCGACGAGGCCGTGGTCCGACACGCGGGGTACGCATCGACCCCCAGCGTAAACAGAGAGTTACGCTCACGCAGGAGGGCCTGTAAGTACTAAAAATATCACCTCATGCCTTATTACAAAATTTTGGGGTGTTAATTTATATTTGAACTGTATTAATTAATTTAATTACTTCTTTGGCAGGATCCTGGAGAATATGGCGAGGACGAAGATCGGCGTTCTTGTGAAGGGCCGATTCTTCGAGCCACGCCTGTACTGGAAGGACTGGGATGCCGCTGCGAGGGAGGCCCTATGGGAGGAGTGGCTGGTACGGTGAAGTATTTTTTTCAGCGTTAGTAAATGTTAAATTACAGTTTGTTTTATGTTGTTAATTTGTGTTATTGAATGCCTTACAGGAGGGGTTCACGTTTGACACGCCTCAGCAGCAGGTACTGGGGCAGCAGGCTTTCTTTGCCTACATCGGCAAGAATTACCGCCGATGGCTCCACGATGCACGGGACCGGGCGAAGAAGGCGCTGCCTGCGGGTGCCCCGATGACGGACATTGCGAGATATCCCCCACATTGGATATCTCACCGTGTATGGGGGAGATGATAGATCGGTGGGCTGCGGATCCAGGTTGGGACGCCAAGAGTAAGAGCGGGACTGAGAACAGACAGAACAAAGATCCGACGCACACGGGGGGGTCGGTGCCACACGACATCGTCCGACACAAGAACGCGGTCGAGCACCCGGATCTGGAGGACGATGAGGTCGTAGCTCTGACGTATAATCAGACGCACGTGCGGAAGAAGGACAAGGACGAGACGCACCGGGCGGGCGACTATATTTCAGATATTGCCCGGCGGATCGATGTGAGTCAATTTATTTAAGTTAATGTTTTTTCTTTCTATCCTCAATGTCTGTTTCGTTAATTAATGCCCTAACATATCGTTAAACCACTATTTTTGCAGGCCTCGTATGAACAGCTAAGGGGGTCCGAGCAGCAGTCCGGACAGCCATCAGCGTCCACTAGTACGGCTGCGAGTACTGGGGGGTTGAAGCGATGGCTGGATACGCCGGAGGTCGTGAATCGGCCGAAAGGCCGCATACGCGGCCTGCCTAGCACGACTGCTCGTGCCGTGATAGGAGCGTCCTCACCCCCTGCTGCCCCTCCACAGACACCGGCTCCTCGGCCTCAGTTGGACGACGAGGAGATCCAGCGCATTGCTACAGTGGTGTGCCGGATGATCAGGGAGCAGGGCACTGTTGGACAGGCCGCCCCGGCCCCGGATCAGCAGGATCCAGATCCGGGACTCGGGAACCCCTGATGAGCCCCTTCCCGTGCCCGTTCCTAGCTTCCCCCCCCCCTGTGCCCTGCTTGTACTCTTCTCCCCTCTCCTAACCGGCTATATCCGGTTCCCGGCTTGTACATATATGAATTTTTTTTATTATAAATATTTTTTATAATTGATTATATATATTTCTTTCTGTATTGATTATTGCGCGTTGTTGTTGAGATTTGAAAATTGTATTACAGGTCTGGGTAATTGAAAAATTAAAAAAAATTTCAAAAAAAAAATTGACTTTTGGCGACGGAATAATTATTTAGCGACGGAATATTCCGTCGCAAATTATATTTTTTAGCGACGGAATATTCTGTCTCGAAAATATAAATCCGTCGCTAAACAATATAATTCGAGCCGGAATATCCGTCGCTAATTAAAAATAAATCCGTCGGAAAAAATGACATTTAGCGACGGATTTAAAACATTCCGTCGCTAAACTATTAGTGACGGGCTTTTATACGAGGAATTTTTAGCGACGGTGAATCCGTCGCTAATTCTTTTAGCGACGGATTTCTCCGTCGCAAAAACCCTGTTTTCTTGTAATGATATATGAAACTTGTAATAAAATAAAAGGAAGGAGATTATGCTAGTTTAAAAGAAAAACTGATGGAGAATATTGTGTTTCTCTAAACAATAAAAAATTTTAAGATTTAAAAGAAATATATATATATATATATAATTATTTTTGTGAAAATTTAGGAATTAATGGAATTGTAAGGATGTAAATAAAATTTTTGAGTAGGGCATATTGACATAGAAGAGAGAGAAATGTAACACACACACACACACACACTAGTATAGAGCATGTACGTTGCACGTATATATAGTCGAGAGTAATGTTTAAGGTGATATTATTATCTTTTTTAGATCAAAATAATGTAATTTAATTATACTTTTATTTCCTTTGTGACTTGTTTCAGAAGAAATATTGTATATTTGATGTTCACAATTGCAATCAATTCAATGTTTGGACATATTTTTTGTAGGCTTCTGGATTGAAGAAATATTTTCTAGTACTGCTGAAAATAAAAGCAAATGAAAAAATTAAAAGAATGAATCTACGTCTTGTTTTGTAATCTATTAAATTGGTTTATAGTTAAGATTTATAATTTGCAAGACTAGATGCTTTGTGTTTCATCAATAAGAAATACAAAACACTTGGTCTTCAACTGCAATAACTGAACATATTTTCAGTTCAAATTGACACCATATTTAAGCCTTGTTTTTTTTTATGCATATTTAACTTCTTTTTTTTTTTTTTCTGTTTTTGTTTTTCCAAATCAAATTTTGTGTGTGTGTGTGAGAGAGAGAGAGAGAGAGAGAGAACCTAAAAAAATGATCAATTTTTTGGGACAACCTAAAAAAAATATGTGATCAATTATTTTGAGACGGGTGTAGTACTTCTTATTATTTTAGATGAATATATTTTTATAAGGTAAAAAAAGTTGTGTCTTTTCTTTTTTGGATGCGGTAAGTTTCTAGAGTTGTTGATAGCATAAGATAAAGGGCTGCATCGGATGATTTTGAAGGATATTAAAACATCAAAAGCTCATGTATAAAAGTGAATTTAACCCAAAAAATATGTTACAGAAACGAAATAAATCATGAAACTAATCTTACTTGTTATCGTTCAACAAATTAGCATTCATACAACTCATTTGCGAAGAGTTTTGTCTGTGGTAAATTACATTCGGTAGCCTAAGTTTATGTATTAATACACTCATACCGGCCTCCTTTTTTTTATTTCTTAAAAAATTATACCAAGACCCACCTTTTGTTATGCATATCACCTTTGACTGAACTTCAAGAGTTGCACATACAGTATTTGATATATGACAAAGTTCTGGTAGAGTGGCACTGTTAGTGGTCATGCGCTTCAATCTTGATTCTAGTAAGAGTTTTTAGAGAAGAACTGAATCTTAAAGTCGGGGCCAAAACAAATCTCACTAAAATAAAATATCAAGTGTATGCTTGACTTTGTACCTTACAAAAATTACTAACTTGGTCTCCTTAAGGATAAATACTCATTTTGAATTTCACAATTGAGCATTACCATAATCACTGGAATGAGGATAGGTACTGCAGTGCTTTTAATCTGTGTAAGTTGTTTCTATCTATTGGACCTTCTTGATGGGATCTCGAATTACAAAGGTTGAATTACTACTCTAGGTGACTCCCTTGTATACTTAACTTTATTCCCCTCGATGATAAAATATTAAGCCTTTTCGGGCATATATTATTGACTTAGCTTCTGAAGTCCTTTTTAAAGTGCACTAACTAGTTAATGGTCTGTATGAAATTATTTACAGTTTTGATTTTCAGTTTAAAAAAAAAAAACAAAAACGAGTTTGGTTTTTATTTTTTACAAAAACAAATAAATATTTGATTGCCCAGTTTTTATTTTGAGTTTTTTCTTTGATGGTGGTGGTATTTTGAATTTTTTTCATTGGTGATGGTGGTGACGGCATCGGCAGCGATGGCGGTGGGGGTGTTGATGGTAGGGGGTTGGGTGGCGGCAGCGGCCACGTCGGGTGGTTGAGTAGGGGGGGATGGCGGACGTGGTGGTGACGGCGGTCTCAAAATAAAAATCAAAACTGAAAACTTAAAACTCTAAAATTAGAGTTTTAAAAATCAACCCTGTTTTCAAAGCTGATTTTCAAAACTGAAGGAAAAAAAAATGAAAATTTGTGTGCAAACGCTTTCTTTTTTCAGTTTACAAAACTGGAGAAAAAACGAAAAGCTTAAATGATTCCAAAAGCTACCTAAGTTAATCCAACAAATGAATGATCACTTTCACAAAACAAGAGAGAGATCAAAATTGCTATTTCGTCGTTACTTTCTGTTCATACCCTATTCTGGTCGCACCCCAGGACCCGCTAAGGGACCCACTTTGCACGACACATCACCCAGTCAGCGGTCAACTTTTCAACGCTCGAGGGCCGGTCAAAGCAACGCATGCTCAAGTCACGTGAACCATTCGTGAAGCGACTTCGGCGTGCCTTCCACCTTGGGGGTCGGCCACCCCTGGGGGTCGGCCACCCCAAGGGGTCGGCCATCCTTGGGGGTCGGCCACCCCAATGGGTCGGCCACCCTTGGGGCTCGGCCCCCCTAGGGGGTCGGCCACCCTTGGGGCTCGGCCACCCTAGGGGGTCGGCCACCCCAATGGGTCGGCCACCCTGGGGGGTCGGCCACCTGCCTTGAATACCGACGCCGTCACCTTTGACCGTGCTCCGTTGTCACGACGACCGTCGCTCGCGACCGTCGCTCTCGAACCATGCTCCTTCGTCGCGATGACCGTCGCTCGTAGTCTCGACGACCGTCACTTGTGGCCGCTCTGTCGCCATGACAACCGTCGCTCACGGTCACGCGCCATCCACGCAACGACCCTTGTCGCTCGGAGATCACTCTGCGACCCTCGTCGCCCGCACTCAACCGCGCACCATGCGCTGCAATCATGTTATATGCTCACGGGATAGGCTACTCCTCCAGGACACTATCTCCGCCGGGGTGCCTGCGTGACTGGCCTACGTGCTCTGGCACTGGGGGCTCGCGTCGGCACCCCTAAGGACTATGACCCCCGGGTCACTCCGAGATGGGAGCAGGTCTTCGGAAGGGCATCTTGCCTAGTCCACCTGGCAGCTGGGCGTCGGGTCTTCCCCACCGCTGCCAGGCCTGTGGGATTCAGTAAGGGCTTGGACTGGAGGCTGGGGCAACGGGCTACTCTGACCATGCTACCGCGGCATGATCAGTCTCCTCAGACAGGCAGAGAGATGTTGCAAGGGCAGGGCAGCACGAACTTAGGGACCGGCAGTCCAACGGAGGGTCAGTGCTTTGGCCCCCCTGGCGACGTGTCGTTCCCAGGGGGTGACACATGTCAACTTATGACACATGCACATTTTTGCCTATAAATAGTGGACTTTGGAGCTTTTTCAAGGATCTTTGGCTCATTTGGACTTTTCACTTTCTCTCTCTAAAAAGACATTCTCTCTGGAATTCTAGTGAGAGAAATATACTTGGACTCCCGTCTACGGACCCTTGACGCCATACCCTTGTCGCGACTGTAGACGTCGGTCCTGTTCATCGTCACCCTGCCTGCGCAGCGCTGCCAGCCCTCACGACCTGTCTGGGGAGCCTTGCCCTCGGCCCTTACGCCGTCCTTGCTGTCTCCCGCGTTGCCTACCTGGAAGCTGACTCAGACCGCATCCTTTGTGGCACCTCCACGTATCATCGAACCATTTTCGGCATCATCATTTTGGCGACTCCGCTGGGGAGGTGAGCATCGTATTGCGGTTTGCACACCTTCCGGACTTAGGCATTATGCCTGTGCAACGGAGAGCTACCAGGGCAACCAGCCAAGGACCCAACCCCGCCATGCAAGAACACCACCTCGGTGATCAGGAAGAGACTAGCGCCACGCGGCTCCAAGACCAGCTGCCAACCACTACCCCCGACGTGCAAGTGCTCGTAAATGCAGCCATCCAGCAACTCACTCCAACCATCACCACTCTGCAAGATTCACAGACCACTCTACTAGCCGCCATTATGGAGATGCAAAAATCCATACAAGCCCTGTCCTCACAGCAGGCCGCTCCATCAATCCAGCCTTCAGGACCGGGGCCAGCTTTTGACGTCGCCCCGGCCCCAGTGTCGCGACTACCGCCGCCTTGGATATCCAGACCCTTGGCGGTAGGGCTCGCAACACCCTCGCTGCCGGTAGCCGACACATCTCCTTCTGCAGTGCCGCCCCGCAAGCTACACACGGATCTCGGGCCAGTCTTGCAGCAGATCCTCCCCGCTGTCACACCATCTCATCCGACGCCGGCAAGAAGCTCCTCCGAAACGCATGACTCCATCGAGATGGAACCTAATCCGTATCCAATTGAGCAACACCAAACCCCCGGCCAAGTGATAGACATGTCTCGCCAACCCACACTCGCCCCTGCACAGCTGCCCTTGCCAGCACCTGTATACCAACCCTCCCATGTCCCCGTTCATCAAGCCGTGCCATCTGGGGGCTCGGGGGCTCGCGACGCACCAGGCGGTCATCACCCCTTGACCGGCAATGAGGCACCATCCTCCAACTATGTCACTCGATCAGATTTGGAAGCCCTTGTCCGTCGCCTGTCGAGGAATTCCGAGCCGGACTCCTCAACCCGTCTAACCGGACACGCCCCGTACGCCAATGATATCGCCATCGCACCCTACCCCCTCAAGTACAAGCAACCAAACTTTGTGCTCTTCAACGGACGTGAGGGAAACGCCCGTGAACATCTAACAAGGTTCGCAGGCTCCTTGGAGCAGTATGGTACAGGAGGCAGCTTAAAGTTGAGAGAATTCCACAAGTCCCTTACAGGCTTGGCTTACACTTGGTATCACCAGATCCCCGCAGGGACCGTCCACACCTGGAACGACATGGTCCAGCTGTTCTTAGACAAGTTTCATTACGAGACCGAGCGCGTGACTATCGTTGATATTGCTGGCATTCGCCAGAACCAGGGAGAAGACTTGAATAAATATGTGCATCGTTTTCATCTCAAGTGCCTTGAGTGCACAGATTTCAGCAAAGACGAAACGTTGGTTCCCATATGCATCAAAAATATGATTGACGTCTACCGAGTGCATATCGAGAACCTACAGTTAAGGTCATGGGGACACCTCAAGGAGACAGCCCGACGAACTTACGAGACAGTTGGTCCTGTCAAGTCATGGAAGCCTCGACCGCAAAGTACGCTGTTGGCCTCAGCAGATACACCTATCACTCAGCGTAGCAACAACAGCAACAACTATGCAGGCTTCAAGCGTCAGCTTCCAGATGGGGACCAAGGCTCCGACAAGCGAAGGCAACAAAGGCCTGCACCTGACTATCCCTGTGATCTGAATACAGTGAAGGAACTCTTGGCGAAATGGGTGGCGCATGACAAAAATTTCCAACTGCCACCAATGCGGACCAACATCACAGACGAAGAAAAGGCCAGGCCCACCTACTGTCCTTTCCATCGAGCCCTTGGCCATCCGCTCAAAAATTGCAATGCACTGCGAACCATCTTTGCAAGGAAGGTAGCGTCGGGCGACCTGCAGCTACGGAAGAACAACGATGTGCGCAAAGATCCCTACCCACCGCATCGCAACAATAGGGGGCACCAGGCCCTTATGGCTGTCACTGACCATGTCGAGCCTGTAATCCACGAAGCCCCGGCAGAGCCCACACTGACCCTCGTGCCTCCTCCAGCTAAGCAGTCGATGCCTTCCTTTCGACAGATGACGAAGATCAAAAGTTTTTTTGATGAAATGGGGTTTTCACCCGCCGCCCGGACTTATCTTTCCAATTGCCTGCTCGAGGTCACCACCGGCCTCGGTCCCGAATGCTTCGCCGTCCAGGCTGAATTACGTCACATCCCCTCCACGGCCTTAGTCTTCTCGGATGAAGACTCGCCGCCGGTCGAGCATCACAATCGGCCGCTGTTTTTAGAGTGTACTGTTAATGGCACGGGCTTCCGTCGTGCCTTGGTTGATTGCGGCGCCTCGATCAACATCATACCTCTCATCACCCTGCAACAGGCCGGCATTCCCCCAAGGAAAATCATCCGTGACCCCGTCAAGATTACCGGCTTTGGACAGGGTCCTCAGTCGACCCTCGGCCATATCACTGTCGACCTCATGGTCGGAACTGTCCGTCGCGACACTACTTTTCACGTAATAGACAGCGAGTCTGCCTTTCACCTCCTGCTCGGGCGACCATGGATCCATGTCAACAAGGCCGTTCCCTCAACATACCACCAATGTGTGAAGCTGGTAGCCGGTTCTACGGGACATGAGGTAGCAATGACAATCCCTGCAACCAAAGCCCCCTTTGAATGCGCCGAGTCTTATTTCGCCGAGGCCTCCTTCTTCACTAATTTCGCCGAGGATGGTGAGAATGCTACTCATATACATTCTACCAGGCTGCCGACCTGGGATGAGCTGTGCGGGGACAAGCTTCCCAAGGCCAAAACCGAGAGAAGTAACAAGAATAATGGGTCAACCCCACCGCTTCCGCCTGCTGCCACGACCAATTCCCCCCTTCTTCCCCCAAGTCCAAGAAGCAAAAGGCTGAGCCGGCCTTTCGACGTATCGTCAAGGACGGCAAAATCATCTATCAATTATGACGGTATGCAGGGGCTCCAGGCGGTCCCTCATCAGACCCCCTCGACCCCGACCCCCTTGGAGAGACTGAATGGTGCCGCACGGCCGAGCATTGCCAGCCAGATCCTGACCTCACCCCCGGCGCGGCACCACCTTGCTATGAGGACGGCCCTCGACCACAGGCTGAAGATATTGAAGAAATCAACCTGGCCGACCCGGGCGAAGAACCGCGGCACACCTACATTGGCACAAAACTCGCCCCCGGCCGAAGAGAGGAATTGGTTTCCCTCCTGCACGAGTATCGTGATGTCTTGGCATGGAGCTACAATGAGATGCCCGGACTGGATCCTGCCTTAGTCACACACCATCTCAACATTGCTACCGGATCCATCCCTAGCCGACAGCACCCGCGGACATTCCGCCCCGAGCTCGAATTGAAAATCAAGCAAGAGATTGAACGCCTCCTGCAGGCAGGCTTCATCGAACCTATCACTCACCCTATTTGGCTGGCTAATGTCGTCCCTGTACAAAAGAAAAATGGCCAAGTCCGCGTCTGTATTGACTTTCGGGACTTGAATAAGGCATGCCCCAAGGACGAGTTTCCACTACCCAATATCGACATGCTTACGGAGGCCGCCGCCGGATATGAAACTTTATCTTTCATGGATGGGTTCGCAGGTTATAATCAGATTCGCATGAACCCCGACGACAGCGCCAAGACAGCCTTCCGCACTCCTATGGGTAATTTTTGTTGGAAAGTTATGCCTTTCGGCCTCAAGAATGCGGGTGCTACGTATCAAAGGGCTATGACAGCAATATTCCATGACATGATACACCGTACTGTGGAAGACTATGTCGACGATCTTATTATCAAATCCAGAAAGGAAAGTGATCACCTCACCGACCTTCAAGCGGTCTTTGATCGTTGCCGCCAGTATAACATGCGGATGAATCCATTGAAATGTGCCTTCGGCGTCTCCTCCGGCAAGTTCCTCGGCTTCTTGGTCAGTCGACAGGGCATCGACGTTGACCCCTCGAAAGCAGCCTCCATCCAAGAAATGCCCGCCCCCAAGAACACAAAGCAACTGAAGAGCTTCCTCGGCAAGGTCTCTTACCTCCGACGCTTCATACCCGCGCTGGCCGAGCTCATTACGCCATTTCAACACTTGACGCGTAAAAGCGCACCATGGAATTGGGGCGCCCCCAACGGCAAGCATTTGAACGGATTAAGGCGGTCCTCATGTCACCGCAAACCATGGTCGTACCACAACGGGGCATCCCACTCCTACTCTACCTGACTTCCACACCCAGATCCATCGGGGCTTTGCTTGCCCAAGAAGTCGAAGGTGTCGAGCGTCCTGTTTATTACCTCAGTAGAGTGATCAGAGGGCCCGAAGCCAACTACTCCGAGCTCGAGAAACACTGTCTAGCCTTGGTGTACGCCTCACAGAAGTTCAGACATTACTTTCTGGCGCACCAGATCACACTCGTCACCAAGGCTGACCCACTCCGTTACATGCTTACGCGTCCCGCCCTGTCTGGCCGACTCACACGGTGGTTGCTGCTATTGGCCGAATTCGGTTTATCTATCAAGAATCCTACAGCTCTGCGGAGCCAAGCACTTGCAGACCTCCTGGCCTTCTTCCCACGCCAACAATGTGAACCGATATCGGATCAACTGCCTGGGGAGGAGACAGCCCTGATCACCGACATCGATGAACTGTGGACGCTTGAATTCGACGGCTCTGCCACTAGCAAAGGTCCCAATGGCACGCCCCTCCGGCAAGGGGGTGCCGGCATAGTCCTCCGGGCACCAGACGGTGTTACCACTTCATTATCTTTCAAACTTGCATTCCCGGTGTCTAACAACGAAGCTGAATACGAGGCACTTGTCATTGGCCTCATGATCGCCGTCAGTATGGGGGCTAAGGCGCTGTGTGTGAAAGGAGATTCAAATTTGGTCATGAAGCAGGCGGACGGGGAGTTCGCGGTCAAAGAACCAGCCTTGGCACCTTATCGTGCCTTGGTGCAACACTTGGAAGGAAGACTCGGTCATGTCCAGTATGAACATCACAATAGGTGCCACAACAGACATGCGGACTGCTTGGCCACGATCGCGTCAAAGATAGAGGTCGATGGTGAACAACGGATGCTAACCATCGTCAAGAGAATGGAACCATGCACAGCACTGAACCTAGTCCCGAGGGACGTTACTGCGGACGATTGGAGGCAACCTATTATCGACAAACTTAAAGCGCCATCTCTTGCTCATGCCTCCACCCTTACAGACTTTTCAATGATGGGAGATGTCTTATACAGGCGGTGTCCCGGAGGCACTCTAGCCAGGTGTTTGGCACCGGAAGAGGCAAAGCACAAATTACAGCTCGGCCACCAGAAGTGTTGTGGCCTCGACGGTCCCCCTCTGTATCGTCGCCTCCAGCGTATGGGCCTATATTGGCCATCCATGGCCAAGGACGCCTCGGATATACAAAAAGATTGTCCCGAGTGCTTGTATGCACCCGACGGGGCAGAAGCTCTTGTCATTGACATCGAAGGTGACTGGCGCCAGCCTTTCATCCAGTATTTATCCCACGGGATTCTACCACCTGACCGCGGCTCAGCACGATCCATCAAGCGCAAGGCAGTCAAGTATTTTGTGACGGAAGGCGAGTTGTTTCGCAAGGGATTTTCGGGACGCACCCTGCGATGCTTGCAGGGTGCCCAAGTGGTCAAGGTCATTAACGAAGTACACAATGGTGATTGTGGTGAACATCAAGGCTCCCAGAAGCTGTATGCAGAATTACTAAGATTGGGGTATTATTGGCCGACTATGGAATCCGACTCCATCTCGCATGTCCGACGCTGCCAACCCTGCCAGCGGCACGCCGACAGGATACACGCGCCAGCATCCGACTTGCACATGATCTCAGCCCCGTGGCCATTTCATTCTTGGGCCCTCGACCTCATCGGCCCCATCCACCCGCCGTCCAGACGCCATTCATGGATCATGGTTGCTACTGAACGCTTCACGAAGTGGGTTGAAGCCGTACCTCTGCGGAGAGCCACGGGAGGTGCCGTTTCTAACTTCTTACGTGACGTCATCTGTCGTTTCGGCATCCCTCGGTGTATTATATCTGACAATGGCACCCCATTCATTAACCGAGAGGTTCGAGCTCTCATGGAAGGGTACAACATCAGCCATGCTACATCAACTCCCTATTACCCGCAAGGTAATGGTCAAGCTGAAGCTTCCAACAAGACTTTGCTACGAGTACTATCGCGAATGGTGCATGACGCCGACCGGTCGTGGTCCGAACAACTGAATCTGGCACTCTGGGCCTACAGAACATCCCTGCACACAGCGACAAAGGCCACGCCCTTCTCTCTCGTCTACGGGGACGAGTGCGTGGTACCTGCCGAGATCGCAGAACCATCGGCTCGACTTTCCCTAAGCAGCGGTCTCGGAAATGAAGCAGCCCGGCTGGCGGCACTTGACGGCCTCGACGAACGACGAGCCACGGCCCTGCGCCGCATGAAGAAGTATCATGAGCAGCTCACGAAAGCTTATGGGAAGACCGTCAAGCCACGTTCATTTATCGAGGGTGACCTTGTTCTTCAAGCCGCCAAGCATGTGCGGGCCAACATGTCAGCTCCTAAATTCACGCCAAACTGGGAGGGCCCTTTCACGGTGCACGAGGCCCGCACTAATGGCTCGTACCTCCTGCTCAACCACGACGACGGTCAGGTCTCGGCCCCCATCAACGGCCGCTACCTGAAGAAGTATTATGTTTAGTCACGACAATATTCCCTCAGCCCTATCCGCCCGCGTCATAGTACGCGCTCTCGTAGCATTTTTGTACATGCGACATTGCTTACAGACTTGTATTTTTTGTTGATCTGTGTAGCGTTCTACACTACTCATGTAATGGTGTTTTGTACCACGTCCTATCAATACAAAGTCATGCTGTTACCTCAGCTTCTGCCTAGCTAACACTCATTCTCAACCTATGCTTCCTAAGTCACTTTCTACGGGCGGGAATGGGAGAGCATTCACAGGTGACCAAAACGCGCAAGACATTCAAAAAAAAAGAAGAGAGAAGAAAGAAGAGAGCAACCGAACATAACATACAATAAGCCAAGACCATCGAAAATATGTACATATACATCAAACGTTTACTAGCCGTCATTAAGCACTACAACTACAGCAAAGTAACATACAAGCTAAGAAAGTCTAGACAACAGCGATGCAACTGGGTGGGAGCTGAATGCCTGAAGTGCCTCCCGCTCTGCTTGTACCTCTGACCATCCAGCATCAAGCTCGGCCTGTCGCCCCAACCGCTCTGACTCTCGCCAGTCCACCTCACCTCGCCGCCTCTGTAGATCGAACAACTGCCTCTGCAAATCGACGAGCTGTCTCTCTATCTCTGCTACCTGCATGTCAATCCCGGCCAGCTCTGCGGTAATCTCTGACCGCTCTACCTCTAATCCTGTGCGGCGCCGCTCCAGCAACATCTCCCGCATGACCACGACTGCGCGCCTCTCATCCATCTCATGGCTGACGCTCCTCGACCTAAAGAAATCTGCTAGCCAGTCCAGCTGCATACCTAGCGATGTGAACGGAGCGAACTCTGAAAGCGACCGAGCAACGAACTCCGCAGTCCAACCCATCGACGGCACACTGGCGAACGGCAGCAACCACTCCATAAACCCGGCAGACACCCACATCCGTAGTACTGGGTTCTCTACCCCCACCCTCTCGAATGTCTGCGGGAACGCTGCCTTCACCAGTTCTAACCGGCGCACCATCTCCGCTGGTAGCTGGAGGCCCCCCCAAGTCGCCACATCCACCTGACCGCTCGAGGATCCTCTACTCATCTCTCCGGCTGTCGCGCCACTGCCACCCGCTGCAGAAATCTCTGACATTCCACTCGCCCTCTGCGCACCAATCGTGGCTGAGTGCATCGCCAGTAGGGTAGCGCCAACCTCAACCACGGACTCCGGCAATGTGTCGTGCCGTCGCGCCACCACAGCCTGAACCGGTGTCTCATGCTCACGAATCGAGGCAGCGACAACAGACTCAGGCTCCGCCATGTCACCACCATCACCTCCCACAACCTGCGTCTCCATGCCTGTCCACCAGTCCTCGTCAATATCAAACATTACTGTATCGCTCCCCTCTCCGCCGTATAGTGCCCCCACCGTTTCCTCAGTAGCAGGCAATGGACTCACCCTCCTCGTCACACCGGCCGTCAATATCTCAACGGCCTCAGTCTCATCACTGTCAACTAATCTGCCGGCTTCGGCTGCCATAGCCTCTTCGCCTTCGATCTCGGTCTCAGCCTCGCTACCCTCCACGACCGCCTCTTCCTCGTCCCCCTGGCAAAATCGCTGTCAGTTCACAAATTATGAGCAATATGCAAACCATATTTATACTACAAAAAGAAAGGACGGAAGCAAACCTCAGAGTCTAGCTCCTCTAGTAAGTCGTGCGGCCTCTTCGCCCCTGATATGTGTGGGGCTGATGTACCAGCACTAGCCTGACACGCTGTCTCCATCATCCCCACTCGCAAGGCCGACAAAGGCCCCTTGCCAGCCCCCGGCACCCTCGGCACCTCTGCAATAAGCTCCTCTCCACGGTCCTCCCCCGGAGCAGCGTCCCCCAACTCGACGGCATCCTCCTCCGCCTCCCTCTCCGAGCTCGGAACAGAACTCCCGGTCACCAGTGACAGCATCCCGCACTGCCTCGCGACTGTGGCCGATATCAGACTCAGGGCTCGGTCGTATGCGAACACATCTACCTGTCGACGTGTGCTTGACGGCTGTGCCAGCCATCCGGCCCAACTCCCTCGCAGCCGCTCCCACCAATACGCATAATCCGCTGTCACCGCCCCTGCCACCTCTGTCCCTGGCTGCCTCCACTCTGTCGTCGGTGCCGGCCACTCTGTCATATCGTGTATACCCAAAAGTCGTCGCCACACTCCAAGAGCTGTCATAACCGCATGGGGGCTCTAGGTCATACCCGAATGCCAACGACAGATGGTCTGGGCAATACCTCGCCACATAATAGCAGCACTCGGCGGGCTTCCCGCCATCATCTGTCAACACCGGGAGCCAGCCGGGAAAATACGCGACCAATAGCGCCAGCTGTCCTGGCGCTACCTCGCCTCTCCTGCTCAGATCTGTCGTCACCTCCTGCACGTGCAGCCATGGCGGCGTACCATATGACGCATGCATCTCCATATAGGGCCGTCGCTCGCATTCCTCCCGTTTGTCTAGAATCTGTGCCAACGGACACCCCGGCCTCCTGATGCCTGCCCAAGCAAAAGCCCGAGACCCGCTGCACCACAACGCCACCTGCCGTGACCTGCCTGGATGGGTCACTGTCCCCATCGTCGGTGACGGATGTGCGAGTGGGTATCCATCAGGCCGGTACCCTGGAAAGCACTCGTACAGGTACCTCTGCAAGAACATCCAGTCCATGTACGTCGCCACCTGATACCGACCATACGACCGCTTCACGTCATTCACGAACTGATCTAGCCGCGAGTATAACGTGCCCAAATACACCGGAGCCAAGCCGACCCGCCTTCCCTGCGCCATCCGAATGGCCAAGGGAAACACCCTCGGGGAAATGCCATCCTCAGGTGTCCCCTCAAACACAAACCTGTAAGCAACGACCGGCAACATGTCAGTTTGACGTTTTACATGGCAAGCAGGACATACGATATATTCACGCATAATCACATGACAGTACAAGAATTTACCTCGACAAGAACATAGCCAAAAACGCCACCAACTCGTACCGATCGCTGAAATGATACGGCCCCATCACGAACTGGGCAGCATTGCCCAACCTCTGGCCTGTCTTCGCCTGCAGCGTACCATAGAACTGGCGCAGCCAACCACCGTACGTCCCCTTCCGGTGCTTCTTCGTCTCCGCCAGGATGTCTAGTAGCTGCGTCTGTAACAACCGCTCCTCCCCGCTCAGCCGGGTCACCCGTGCATCCACCTCCCCGTGTATCGGCAGCCCTGTCAGCATCAACACATCGAGTAACGTCGGCCCGATCTCCCCGAACTCGGTCACGAACGTATGCGACTGCGTGCTCCATCTTGCCAGCAATCGGGTCATCCCTGGCGTATCCCTATATAACTCCAGCCCCCTCGCCATGATACTGATCGCCGGTAACAGTCCCAGTGCCTGCAACACCTGCGCCCTCTCCGGTGTCTCTACCATATGCTCACACCAAAAGTCCCACCCTACCGGCATCGCACTATGGCCCTTGAACATCACCGGCGACCAAGGTATGTCCTCTCTCCCAATCAACAATGCCGGTACATACCTCGGCGACATCACAGGCGCCTCCGACCATTTCGGCACGCGAAGGTAGGGTGACGACAGCCGAGGCTCCTCTCCCATCGACAGACCACCCCACGGTGTCATGAACGCTCCGTCTGCCACGCGAATAGCCAACTCCCTCCACAGCTCCTGGTCCGGTACACACGGTACTACTCCCCTCACCCCCAGCAATGTGTTTGTCTTATCCGGCTCCGCATCGTAAGACCTCCTACCGCCATCATCAAAGGTTAATGGCACTGCCGCCTCGACACCCACTGATGGTATCGCCTCATCGACTGGCGGCGCCGGCACAGGTACAATCATCATACCCCGCGGCGGTCGCGATGTACCCGCCGCGGCCCCTCGCGGCTTCGCCCACATCTTCTGCCGAACTTTTTTCGCTGCTGGCATCGCTCAGGCCTGTGAGGTTGGGACTTGGGCCTGTCGGACACCCTGCATGACCGACCCCCCATGACTGGCCGACCCCCCTTGCGCGGCCGACCCCCTGTGGCTGGCCGACCCACCTTGCGCGGCCGACCCCCCTCGCTGGGCCGACCCCCCTCGCGCGGCCGACCCACCTCCCCTCGCAGGGCCACCGACCTCTCCTCTTGGCCGACCCCCTGGCCCTGACGACCCCTCGCCCCCTTCCGCCTCTTCTCTCACCATCCCTTTTTCTCTCTTTCTCTCTCTCTCTAACTTTTGTGGGCACAAATGGCGGTGACTCCACCCCCTTCCCCCTCCTCTCCTTATATAGGGGTGGGCAATTTTCTTTTCTTTTTTTCTTTTACAGTTTGTCGACCACGCGCCGTCGCCGCCATGACCGCCGTGCGCGCCCACGCGCCACCCCTACGGCCTCCGTCGCACGCACTCACATGACAACTTCGAGACTGGCCCCGTCGCCAGCGTGACGTTTCCTCGACCCATGTCGCCCGTCTTAACTCATCGCGCTCTCTGCAACGCGCGCTCAAGGCCAATGGTCTCTTGATGCTCGTCGCCGACCGCGCTCAAATTGCCACGACAACATCACCAAGTATTGTCCCCGCGACGCGCGTCGCCATGCCCATGCACCACGACCCTGTTACAAGCCTCCGGGCATAACACCTGTTCACCACGCTGTGCGCCCCCCCCCCCCATGGGCATGGAAGATCCCCGACCCACTCTCCAGAGTGTGCGACATCACGGGGGCCCTGCTCGTAGTGCTCCAGCACGAGGACCCCTCCCTGCGGCACGGGCCAGCGCCATCGCCGGCTCAATCAAACTGCGGCATGGGCTGAGCGCCATCACGGGCTAGCGCCATCGCCGGCTCAATCAAACTGCGGGACGGGCTCCGTGCCGTCGCTGGCTCAATCAAACTGCGGCATGGGCTGAGAGCCATCACGGGCCAGCGCCATCGCCGGCTCAATCAAACTGCGGGACGGGCTCCGTGCCGTCGCAGGCTCAATCAAACTACGGCATGGGCTGAGCGCCATCACGGGCTAGCGCCATCGCCGGCTCAATCAAACTGCGGGACGGGCTCCGTGCCGTCGCCGGCTCAATCAAACTGCGGCATGGGCTGAGCGCCATCACGGGCTAGCGCCATCGCCGGCTCAATCAAACTGCGGGACGGGCCGTATGCCGTCGCCGGCTCAATCAAACCGCGGCATGGGCTGAGCGCCATCACGGGTTAGCGCCATCGCCGGCTCAATCAAACTGCGGCATGGGCTAAGCGCCATCGCCGACTCAATCAAACTACGGGACGGCCTTCGTGCCGTCGCCGGCTCAATCAAACTACGGGACGGGCTGTATGCCGTTGCCGGCTCAATCAAACTACGGGATGGGCTGTATGCCGTCGCCGGCTCAATCAAACTGCGGCATGGGCTGAGCGCCATCACGGGCTAGCGCCATCGCCGGCTCAATCACTCTGCGGCATGGGCTGAGCGCCTTCGCGGGCTTCGTGCCGTCGCCGGCTCAATCGAACTGTGGCATGGGCTGAGCGCCATCACGGGCTAGCGCCATCGCCGGCTCAATCAAACTGCTACACGGGCTTAGTGTCATCGCCGGCTCCATCACCAGGTACCCTGGCCCCCGCAGCGAGAGGGGCTGTAACCACATCGTTTATGCGTGCGACGCCCGCTCGGGTTGCCCCTCCGCGCAAGCCCCACGCAGGGGGCTTATGTTCATACCCTATTCTGGTCGCACCCCAGGACCCGCTAAGGGACCCACTTTGCACGACACATCACCCAGTCAGCGGTCAACTTTTCAACGCTCGAGGGCCGGTCAAAGCAACGCATGCTCAAGTCACGTGAACCATTCGTGAAGCGACTTCGGCGTGCCTTCCACCTTGGGGGTCGGCCACCCCAAGGGGTCGGCCATCCTTGGGGGTCGGCCACCCCAAGGGGTCGGCCACCCTTGGGGCTCGGCCACCCTAGGGGGTCGGCCACCCCAATGGGTCGGCCACCCTGGGGGGTCGGCCACCCCAAGGGGTCGGCCTCCTTTAGGGGTCGGCCACCTGCCTTGAATATCGACGCCGTCACCTTTGACCGTGCTCCGTTGTCACGACGATCGTCGCTCGCGACCGTCGCTCTCGAACCATGCTCCTTCGTCGCGATGACCGTCGCTCGTAGTCTCGACGACCGTCACTTGTGGCCGCTCTGTCGCCATGACAACCGTCGCTCACGGTCACGCGCCATCCACGCAACGACCCTTGTCGCTCGGAGATCACTCTGCGACCCTCGTCGCCCGCACTCAACCGCGCACCATGCGCTACAATCATGTTATATGCTCACGGGATAGGCTACTCCTCCAGAACACTATCTCCGCCGGGGTGCCTGCGTGACTGGCCTACGTGCTCTGGCACTGGGGGCTCGCGTCGGCACCCCTAAGGACTATGACCCCCGGGTCACTCCGAGATGGGAGCAGGTCTTCGGAAGGGCATCTTGCCTAGTCCACCTGGCAGCTGGGCGTCGGGTCTTCCCCACCGCTGCCAGGCCTGTGGGATTCAGTAAGGGCTTGGACTGGAGGCTGGGGCAACGGGCTACTCTGACCATGCTACCGCGGCATGATCAGTCTCCTCAGACAGGCAGAGAGATGTTGCAAGGGCAGGGCAGCACGAACTTAGGGACCGGCAGTCCAACGGAGGGTCAGTGCTTTGGCCCCCTGGCGACGTGTCGTTCCCAGGGGGTGACACATGTCAACTTATGACACATGCACATTTTTGCCTATAAATAGTGGACTTTGGAGCTTTTTCAAGGATCTTTGGCTCATTTGGACTTTTCACTTTCTCTCTCTAAAAAGACATTCTCTCTGGAATTCTAGTGAGAGAAATATACTTGGACTCCCGTCTACGGACCCTTGACGCCGTACCCTTGTCGCGACTGTAGAACGTCGGTCCTGTTCGTCGTCGCCCTGCCTGCGCAGTGCTGCCAGCCCTCACGACCTGTCTGGGGAGCCTTGCCCTCGGCCCTTACGCCGTCCTTGCTGTCTCCCGCGTTGCCTACCTGGAAGCTGACTCAGACCGCATCCTTTGTGGCACCTCCACGTATCATCGAACCATTTTCGGCATCATCACTTTCTCTATTCAACATAACAAATCAATGCTTGCGCTATATGCATAAGGGCATCATCACTTTCTCTATTCAACATAACAAATCAATGCTTGCGCTATATGCATAAGCCACCGATGTCATTAATCACAATGCATGTTATGTGGATAGCCCACCATTTGAATTTCCACACATTAACTCATGCCTTAAACTGAAACCATGATAGACGAGATCACTTTAGCACATATGTCAAATACCATAAGTCGCAAGGCAGTTTATGACAAGAGGTACCAATGTATTTTCGGATGGCATACTATTACTTTGGAACGTACTGGAATGCAGTAATTGGTATTTGTAATTGCTAACAGGAGTTCACGTACGCTTTCAAATCTTAAAACTCCAAAACTAAAGATCTATTCATCACGCAAAATGAAGAGCAAACAAGGTTTATCAATTCCAATCTTATGGCACCGTGTATCGCAAAGGCGCCGATTAAGGCAGTATGCTGAGTACGAGTCAACCATGCGACTGTGTTAACCCTTCGCCATTGCTGCTCTTTGGTCACGTGCCCTTGGACCACCCATCTAAAGAGGTCTCTCTCACGTCTGCTTAGAGAGAAAAGATGCACGAACCTGACTCTAAGACTTAGCCCCTTGGCGTGAAACAATGACATTCACGCAATGCTCTCCAATCTCTCCTTATTCAATCACACTAAGGGACCTTCTAGTTCGCCACAACATCATTCTAATATTAACGGCTAAAGGAAACTGAAAAAAAATCCCTTACAGCATGTATATCTTTCATATCACCATATCATTCGCAATACAACAAACTAAAAATCCTATACAGCATGTATATCTTTCACATCACCATATCATTCGCAATATAACAAACTAGTATTCTAGGAAATGTTCGTCAAGAACAACGCACTACACATGTGACTTGATAGAAAAGGTGAAGGAAAAGATAATTATATTAGAAAACATTATAAAGTTGAGTACAATAAGGCCCTTATATAGGTAAGAAAAACTATCCTAAGAGAAACAAAAAAGTGAATCCTATAAAAGTCAGAAGACCTCTAAGATGAAATTACCATATTAATAGGGAAAAGGAAAGTACCATATTAATTTATATCGTCTAACATCCCCCCTTCAAACTCAAAGTTGGTAGAAAAGAACAAGCTTGAGTTTGGAGGTTAAGTCTAGAGCGATTTCTTGATACCTGCTGCATTAAGTGAGATCCAAGTTGAGATGAATTCCATGTGTAGAGTCCGGTGATGTGAGAATAGACAAGAGTCCCAGGGCGAAGTCCGACGACCATCAAGGTCCCGGGGCGAGGTCCAGCAATTAAGAACAGATCAGGAGTCCGGGGGCAAAGTTCGACAACCATTAAGGTATCGGGGCGAGGTCCAGCTATTAAGAACAGATCAGGAGTCCGGGGGCAAAGTTCGACGACCATAAAGTCTCGGGGTGAGGTCCGACGACAAAGAATAAGGTAGGAGTCCCAGGCAGGAGTCCTAGAGGTCCGTAGACTAAGAACAAAGAAGGAGTCTCGGGATGAGGTCTAACGACCACAAAGGTCTCGGAGATTGAGGTCCAGCGACTAAGAACAAGATAGGAGTCACAGAACGAGGTCCGTAGATTAAGAACAGAGTAGGAGTCCCAGGGCCAGGTCTGACGACCATAAAGGTCTCGGGGTGAGGTCCAGAGACTAAGAACAAGACAGGAGTCCCAGAACGAGCTCCGCAGACTAAGAACAGAACATGAGTCCCGGGACGAGATCCGACGACTATAAAGGTCTTGGGATGAGGTTTGGCGACTAAGAACAAGGCAGGAGGCATAACAAGACAAGAGTAGGATCTATTGCAAGAACCAAACGAGAGGCCTAATGGCATGGTTGGCAGCATTGTGTTCGGTGGAGAGAACGATATCTTATGAGGGTGTATTTAGGCTAAAGGAAATCGATAGAGGTAACTGAAGAAGGAAACAAATTTATTTATTTATTTTTGAGCGAAAAAGATAAGCTAGAGTTGATGAACAGTAAGAATGGGCGGTGGCTAGGGTTTCAGCATAAGCGGAGATCATTGTATAGAAAAGGGAGGAAAAAAAAAACAAAATTCTGAAGTCAAGAAGAAAATATATAAGAGCATGAAAAGAAACAAAAGCACGTGAATTGGCCGGGCGAACTGCAGAAGCCCGTTTGCTAGATTTTGCAAAAAACAAGTTGGATATCTTCGAAATTATCTAATGCGAACCCCTTATCTTATGTTATTAACAATTCTTGAAATTCATAGCCTCCAAAGAAGAACATCGTTAATCATACAAGAAGAATAAATGTTTTTGACCTTCTAAAAGTTTATCGAGTTAAAACAACAAGAAGTAGATTTTATAAGTTTTTCGGAATTCAAGTGAAGGTTAATCAAACATATGTTTTTATGTTCAAAGAATAGTATCGGAACAAGGTTAATTACCCAAAATTGTCCTCAATAGTGTCCAAGCAATTAAACCATGAATAAACATTTTAATTACGTACCATAAAAAAGGAAGTGGAAACAGAAAAGAGTGGAATTATAAGTTTTGGGGTGAAGTTTAAAAGTGTAAACATTTGAAGGGCGGTTTTTGCAATTATCACACAGCAAAGACAAAAATTAGAGAGAGGGAGAGTAAAAATCCCTCTGCAGTAGCTCTAGCGCAAAACTCCCCATTTTCACTCCGCTAACTTGACGAACTAGGCTGAAATTTGGGGTCGGGAGGGGAAACGAAGGATCTCTACGCTATTGCTTACATACACTGTACCACATTCACATTTTTCCTGTTTAGGAGGGCAAGCCGAGGCTTTACGTAATCGTAAGATGAAAGTCAAGATCAGCACGACGTCGTTGTTGTGTTTGATCATTTGTACGGCGTCGATTGCCAGATCGGCCTCTTCTAACCTTATCGGTATCGCCCCTGAAGGTCCGTCCATCCCCTCTCCCTTTGAATCTTTATTTCGTATTTGGGTCTGTAAGTATTTGTGGGGGCGTGTGCGTTTGTTTGTGTGTTTTAGTGATCAGCTGAAAGCTGATTATTGATTGATGGAAACAGATGAGAGGTACTACAAGGCAGATTCGATCAAATGCAGAGACGGGTCCAAGAAATTCACCAAGGCCCAGCTCAATGACGACTTCTGCGATTGCCCAGATGGCACCGATGAACCAGGTTTGAACTATAAACATTGTTTTTTTTTTGTGTTTGAAGGAAAAAGAATTGGGTTTATCTAATTTACAAACATGGTATCTGGGTTTTGCAGGAACATCAGCGTGTCCCCTTGGGAAATTCTACTGTAGGAACGCTGGACATGTTCCGCTCACTTTATATTCTTCTAGGGTCAACGATGGTATATGCGGTAATAACTCCTAAAGTGCAACTTTGTGCATTCTTTTGTGGTTCTATAGAAAGTTATCATTTGTCAGCTGGTTTTTAGTCATTGTCTTGGTCTTTCCTTCGTACGTAGAGTCAAAGTCAAGTACATTGGTGTTGCATGTACATATATTTACAACTGAAAGTATACCAACAAGGATGAGAAATCCTTCGGGGTCGCAGAATAAGAAAAATGCACAAAGTAGCTATGCAGTAACTACCCGTTGCAGCCCCTACAGAAATCAACTCTTAAACATAGAGGGAGCTGATTTGTATGAAGGGGCTTTGTTAAGTAAATGTGTAAATAAAAAATCAAGTTAAGGTTCAAGGTTCAAAGTTGTGCCAATCAATGACTAACTCCAGAAAATTACTTGTTGGTGCAAAATACTCTGATAAGGTTAAAGTAAGTCATGACCATTGTCCTCATCATCGTCAAATGACATTTTTTACTTTACCACCATCTCTGTCCTTGCTCTTTTTTCACTTCCCTAAAAAGCATAACTGCTATATTCCTTCCCCAGCCCTTTTTGGTAGAATGCACTAGATGTCAGATTCTTTGAGTTCACCTATAGCTACCTTCAACAAAACTGTGAAAAACGTATATCCGCACATAGGTTCAGTAAGAGTCAACTTGATCCTGTGCATACTTTTTGTGATTTAGCTGCATCACTCCACGCTTAAAAATTAAAATTTTTACTTGTAAAAAAAAGCTATATGTACTACAAAAAGTTGGTTTTCTCTTTTTTTTTTTTCCTGAACACACAAATATGTTCTTTGTATGTTCTTATTTCTCTTGCCCCCTTGAACATCCTTCTTTGGTTTAGTCTGAAAAAGATAGTTCCTAATTTGAGTCCTGTTTCATCCTTGCAATACGAGTAGTTTTAGCTCGCATATGACCATTCCATGGTGCATCTCTCTAGACTTAATAAACGACTAGGAACCCTTTTCATGTGGTTGTTTCTTTTGTGTTGGGTCCATTTCTAGTTGCATCGCATCTTGGTTTTCAAATTTGTTGCTACCTGGCGGGCGAGCATGTTGTTTTATAGAGAAGGCTCAACGTTATCTTCTATTTTTTCTCATCTTTATGTGAAGTGCAAACACATTGGTATCCATGGTAATGTACTTCAAATGACGATGCTTAACAACTTGCACGTGTTCTATATGGGGCATACATGAGAGACCATGATATAATATTGACCATTTCTTGTGTTAAGATCTAAAGCATAGGGTGGCTGAGAGAAGGAACGAGCAGCTTATAAGGACACAAAGGGTGATGATAACCAGAATTGAGCCGATGGTTTCCTGGGGTATTGTAAACGCAAATATTTATGCATCAAAGAGACAGTTGTAGCATTACTCCCAAACTAAGTACTGGACAGGCTAAAGATCTTTGTGGAGAATGGTATGGTTCACTCGTCTAAGGGTTTTTGTCTTTCTTACAGGAAGTATGTATTGCACTTGTTGACTGAAGTAGGAATCCTGGGTTCCAAATGTTAGACAAATCGAAACATGCTAATACTTAGCTTACTGCTGATTGAGGAATCTGGTACCTTATCCTTGGGGTTTAGAGACAGTTGGTGGGTAAGCATTTTGATATAACACTGCCAAAATGAGTGTGGTCTGACAGATCTCATGAACTCCTTACTCTACTCATTTTGGATACTGTTATGCATATACTGAGGTATCTTTAGTGAGCTCCATAATGAGGTCTATCAATGTAGTGGATTCCACTGATGCAGGTTGTGCTGGGTCGCCCTCAGCTAGAATATCCACTTATCCTTGTGTGTTTTGAAGAGCAAGAAGCAGTTTGTGGCTGTAGGGTTGACCGTTGAAATTTGTCGTGATATCACAAGCCCTACTTGTGTTTTGATGGGCACAGGACTTGTTGCGTGAATTTGGCTTCGAGGTATCACATCCTATGAGACTGGTAAAGGCAACTTAGATGCAATACTTATTGCCTTCAATGTACCGTTCAATGAACGGACGAAGAACATCGTAAGTTGTGCGCAGTTGTGCTGAGGAGCTTCGAGAGAAATTTATCTAGGCCAGTTATCTTCAATCTTTAAACTTGCTTGCAGATTTGGTTAAATTGTTTACGGTAAGTTTACTAGATAGTTTATGCCACAAGCTAGGCATGATTGACGTATATGCTCCAGCTTGAGGGGGAAGTTCAGAATAGTTCATATGTTATTTTCATGCACGGCTCCGTTCTTCTTTGGTTTACTTGATAACTGTAGAATGGTTTGACTTGTATCTGCAAATTCAAGATGTCTCTAGTCTTAAACTTGGCAAGGTGGTCAATTATATTTTTGGAGGCAGTATTATTCATCTGGTTAGAATTTAGAAATTTACTTGTTCATAATGTTTCTAAGATGTTCTTTCTCTTCACATGGGGAAACTCTTGTAGAAAGAGGGTGAGAGAAACAAGGAATTTTTGGTCTGTTGGTCTTTTCCTGGACTGTGATATAAGGGGTGCCAATAATTGGTGATAAAGGTCAAGAGGCAGAAGTGGACCACTAGCTCATGAAGGGCAGTGGTTGCTCGAAATTCTTGCATAATATGCAGACATTGATCAGTCTTGGTACTAAAATGTGGGGGTTTGGAGAAGTTTGTACATAGCATCGGGAACAAAGAACCTGTTTATTGATTGTGATTGTGCCAATGTCTTCAGAATGCAATTGCTAATGCTACGATAGATGATAAGTTATGAGAAAAGAATGAAATTACAGTGGATCCTAATCTGAATATAGTTTCAAGGATCAGGTTGTTACTCAAGAAGGAGTCGGTGCTTAGCTGAGGGCCAACTCTTCTGCTGCTAAGCTTATGAGACAGAATCATTTTTTACTCTTCCCTCCTATGGCCTTGCAGAACCTGGAGAAGGGACTCCAAGTTTGCCGCCTGGTAACCCTAGCTTTCACAAAACTGAATTCTGAGAGAGAGAATTTCGGGTTTACTATATTTTGGCTCCTCAAAAACGTGATCAGGCCTAGTATTATATTACTGGGTCTAATCTTGCTTTCTCCTAAATGGGTCTCAATTAAGGCTAGGAGGGGGACAGGGTTCCATTCCTAGCTCCAGTAGCATTCTAGAATTTTTAGGTCTCATGTCCCCATCAATGAGCTGTTAACTATAGTGAACACCACTAAATAACTGCAATTGCACTCTAGTCAAGGAACTCTGGTTTAAGCCCTTATTACTAATTTCTATGTGAAATTTCCCTCTACAAGAGGCTAGTTATGTCGGGTGAATATTTTACACCAACTCCCAGTTTTATGGGTAGTATAGAGGAATGCCCTTATTGATGGAACCTCCGGTGGAGATACTTGTGAATATGAAAGAACCTAAGGCATACTCCAACTGACCTGCTTACCAAAGTCCATGTATTAATGCTGATTGATTTTTCCTAAATGCCTTACCCTGCTGTCATCTCCTTATGCATATATAACTTAACCAGTGGTCCAGCACCTTACTTGCATTACCGGTCACATTGTAATATCTTGTTGTCTATAACCTTTACCTGCCCCTACAAACAGATTGCTGCGATGGTAGTGATGAGTATGCTGGTATTATTAAGTGCCCAAATACCTGTTGGGAGGCTGGAAAAGTTGCTAGAGACAGGTTGAACAAAAAGATCGCAACATATCAGCAAGGTGTCACTTTACGAAAGCAGGAAGTTGAAAAGGCAAAACTAGCGGTAGCAAAAGATGATGCAGAACTTTCGAAGCTGAAAAATGAGGAGAAAATACTTAAGGGGCTCGTTGAACAGCTTAAGGGTACATCTCTTTTTCTTCCTCAAATTGAATTGTTCTTTGTCATTGCCTGTATCTATATGTTTCTTTTTCCTTGTTAGAAGTGCGAAAATTGTCTCAGAAGAAAATGTGATAGAGTGATTTCACGAATATGTGTGTTTATATGATCATCACTGACTGACAATCATATTTAATGCCCCTATCACTCTGTCAAGACATCTGTCCAGATCACGATGGCAAGTTTGCTGCAGATTAGATCATTGTGAGGGTGACCAGTAAGTATGAAAATGAAAGATTAAGTAGAACTTCATTTAATTGTTTTACTAACTTGATAAAAAACAGGGCAAGGATCCAATGTTGTTTCTTTAGGTAAACCTACTCGGTCAAGCATTTTCTTAGAGATCATATTCTTCAAGCCCTTCTGGTCTTGCTAATATAATGAGAACTGTAGCTTGTAACTCTTTCCACCTTGACGTGAACAGACAGGACTCGGTTTTAAGTCCTACAACCTGCTTGTTAGTTGGCTTATCGTTTCTTCTATCTATTGAATGGAGACGGCAATCACATTAGAAGACTATGGAGAGCACATGCATTCCGAATTTTTCCTTTGCTTCTATCCAGTGTGTCCCTTTTGGTTTATTTTCTCTTCTTTCTTCTTTATAATCACCTCTTCATTTGAGGATCCTTACCCTTGTGAATTCCATTGAGCAAATTTAAGGCCATTACTGAGAGCACTCCCTCTTGGATGTACATTGGTAGCTTGCATTACCTTTTGGATAATTGAAGCTTAGTTTCAGATCACTGACTTTTGCTTTACATCCCTTCTAGAGCGTAAGGAACAGATAGATAAGGCTGAGGAGAAAGAGAGCTTACGGAAGGAAAAAGAAGAGAAGGAGAGAAAAGAAGCTGAGGAATCTTTAAGCAGAGAAGGCAAGGCTCCAGAGGAAGCTGACATTCCAGAAGGAGAACCTATGAAAAGTGCACATGATGATAATATTGGGCTACTGGAGGACCCTCCTTTGGTACAGGTAAGCTATTGCCTCACCAACTAGCTAATCAGATGCAAGTTAATTTATTTCCACCACTTGAATTTAAAGCACCACGAGCACAGATAGTAATAGACGGTCGGGTCAATAAGACATGATTTTTTAAGTGCCTCCTTAAACGCCATCGAATAAGTTTTTCTTTCGTTTTTTATATTTCTCTTGAAAAGTTCACGTTTGTGATCACACTCTACAGCTAACTTCTATATTTTGGGCCATTGCTACAACGGGGCTTTCACGATTGGGCTGAACTGCTCATCTGGAATACACAATCTACCTTTCCATATGAAATCTGAGCAGTTTATGAGACCCAAGAAAGGAAAAAACAAATAACCTACATTATGAGCCACATTATTAACTAAGGAATGGGACTGCCTCGAGCTAAAATGAGAAAAATGTGAACTACATCATATCTTGTTCTGTTATAGAAGTCATTACAGACTTTCTCGGTATGTTTTTGTGGGTCTCATGAATTTGAAAGCCTGCTCATAAACTGAAGACAATTATTAACTAATAAATGAGTAGGATCTAATTAATAAATCAAACTCCTTGATTTCCGTTACAGAAAATCGTTAACTAAAACTGTGCTTCTACTAATCATAAATGACGCCTAGTTAAAACTCATTGAGGAAAGATGGAATTTTAATGACATCTACTCACCATGCATCTCTACCATGCATGGATCTCTCACCTGCAATCAGCGAGGCATTACGATAATCATTCTCTTTTACTGCTGGTTTATCTTCTACTTCTCACTGTTTACAGTTTTCTCTTAGGATGCGACTGAGAATCATGAAAATTGTTTAAATGAAGTGGTGCAGAGTGAAAATTCTGAGGAGGCTCTCTAAATAATGGGGTAGAACAGGTGAATGAGGAACCTACCAATGTACGTTCTCTTCTACTATCATACTTGCAATGGGTTCTTCGTTCTAGCCACGAATTATTGTCTTGTGTTCGTTTGTGCACTTATTATGTTCATGTAGGATGCTACGGAGGAGGAAGGATCTGCAGTTGCACATGAAGCTGATCTTGGAAATAAGGTACCTACTGATCAGTCTATGAAAGAGTCTTATAATCTCCTCTTTTTCAGTTCTAGCACTTTAGTAATCTAAGAAAAAATCCCAACAACACACAATGCTATGTTTGCATGAAAACCTGCTGTCGTCTGCCCAATAATGATTAATGGAGGGCTTGATTGGCTCAATAAAAACTAGTTTAATTTTCTGCTAGGAATGACACACAATTTGTTTTTGCTTTTTGTTCACTTTTTTTTTTTGGTTTTGTTTTTGGAGAGTAGTTATATCATTCTTTCTTCGTCTGGCAATTGTTTTGTTAAAAATTTGGATTAGTTCAATTAGCCTTCGAATTGCTCGAACAACTTTAGCATATACGACTGTTATGTATATGAATGCGTTTGTGGGTCTTAGTGTAGCATCATCCCTGACATTTTACCCTAGCTAAACTGAACTCTTTCCCCCCCCAAAATCAACATTACAATGATTGTGGTCTTCCCAGTCCACCCCGTGAATGATGGCAAGGTGTAGAATTCTCATTCGCATCTATTCAAAGCTTCCCTTTTCTTTCTAGGCTGATTATGCAAACATACGTTCTTTGAGTCCACTATTCCCCCAGCTGTTTAATTGGTCCTTCTGTTAGTCTTCCATTCTTTTTTACTGTTAAATTAGCCCATGTTCTCCATGTGCGGCATGAGACCGAATATATATGAGAGTAAGTGGAAACCCATAAAAGAAAATATTTAGGCAAATTTCTTTATATTTTGTTCTCTTAAAACAACATACACCAATTCAAAATTCTAGAAATGTCCCTTTAGTTTAAAAACTTTATAGGTATGTCTGGGGTGTTTTTGTCATTTGCCCTTTTCTTTCTTATCTTTCATTTCCCAAGACACCCAACGCCACTCCGATGCTCCCTCCACCTCATCACCAGCCCTTTCCACCCATCCCGAAAAGAACACTCACCAAACTCCACCCTTAGCATCGTGAATCCATCTATCCACCACCTTCTCTGCAGCACCATCACCACAATTTTTACCACCACTGTCCCTCGTCCTTGAACCACCACCAGCAGCCTTCCCTTACACCTTTGACCCACCACTGTCGTCCAGGCAACGAACCACCAAGGGTACTGGCCGCTAGTTGATCTTCTCGCGCCGACACTACCTCCCCAACCCTGCACTGCAGTGTTTGATCTGCTACCCAATGTCGATCTCTTGGTTTGTGTTAGTGGCGGACCGAACTGTGGTAGTTCATTTTAATGGTGGAACATGATGCCTTGTAGTTGTATGATGTGCCCATGATATATGCTTCTGGCTGCTATCAGCAAAACAATAACTTCTTGGTGGTGTCGGTCGGCAGGAATGGGTTGCCGTGTGGTGGATTTGAGGAGGTTGTGGTTTGTGGTGGTAGTGGGTAGAGGTGGTGGAGTTAGTGGGCGGTGTGCTATATTGGTGGTGGATTGGTGATAAAGAGTAATTGAGAACAGGGTTTGGGCTTTATCTATGGAGTTGGGCATTGTTGATGGTAGTACTTTAATCGAGATATGCAGGGTGTGGTGGTGGCTATGGCGATGGTGGTGGGAGTTGATGGGGTTGGTGGTTCTAATCTTGTGTTTGGTTGGTAATGGTAATTGTGGATGGTTGATGGACTTGACGTGGGTTTCGTGGTGGTGCGGGTGGTGATGGGTCTGGTGGTGCTGGCCATGGTTGGTGATGGGGTTGGTGGCTGTTGTTACAGTGATGGTGGTTATAGGTGGTAAGGGCTTGGTTGGTGGTGGTGATATGTTACCTTCCATGTATGATTAACTCAATTCGATGAGTTAACTCATAGATTAGTTTATGTTTGTTCTTATGTTCTAATTCATGTAAAAATTTACGTGAATTACAGAACTTGTTTATATTTCCATCATATATGTAGATACTCAAGAAAATATTACGTCGCTAATGGCATAATATATTACTCCAGAATCATAATTACAACACAGTCTTGGTAAGATTACAAGTTCTGAAATAATTTACAAACATTTCTAAACTCCAGAGTACAAGTATCGCTCACATCTCCACTTGCGTCAGCCCACCAAAATATATATCTGCAATGAAATGGTAAATAGTGGGGGGTGAGCTGGGTGGCCCAGTAAGTTAAATAATCATAACACCATTGGATGGAAGAAAACACGGTAAACAATTCAGGAAAAAGATATTCGATAATCAATAAAGTAACGTGATTGTGGCTCGGTATCCTGAACAAGTAGTAAACCAAATGAATATTTGCACATCAAAACATAAAACTTCAACATCTTGCCTCCGATATGCTATTAGGGATGCGCCAAAGGTCAGCTGTAGCGTAGTCATTATAGTGTCATGCACATACACAAATCACTGGAGCACTGTCACAGTGTAAAAGATATTGACCTGTGATTTGAATACATCACAAACAAAGTATCTGCTTAGTTGTTGAATCGCTTGTCAGTAATCTACTAAGTTTTTTTCTAGCAAACGTGAACTTACTAAAATGTTAGGAGATCAGAGGTGGTCTTTGTGAACTCAGTAAAAGAGTTAAACTGAACTCTTATAAAATGCAAAAAGGGCTTAATTCATATTCACCCTCTGCATATCTCTATTTGTGAATGTAAATCCCCTTTGCATCAGAAATGCTTGTAAACCTTAATAATATCTGGAATTGGATTTATGATATTCTCATGCTTGGCAGTCATATCTGACTTAAGTCACGCTTTGCTTCCTTTAACCCACGTCTAGGCAATGTATGTTTGCAGGAAAAAGATGAATCTGAAATCTCAGACTCGCTCTCAAGGGAAGATTTGGGCCGTATTGTTGGTTCTCGTTGGACAGGGAAGAAATCTGAACAATCTGGAGATGACGGCGCTGCTAAAGATGATGATCATGAAAATCCTGATGACCAACTGAAGGATGCACATGATGAGGAATATAATGCTTACGATTCAGAAACCGATGATGACAGCCAGACATACGATGATGATGATGCTGATGCTGAAGACCAGTCAGAGGATGTTGGAGTGGAGGCTAATGATGATTCTACCTATCCAAACAAATATGAGTCAGATGAGGAGTCAGACTTATCAGGTATTATACTGCTTCTTCCCAGTCTCCCTATGGAAGTATTCATCTGTTGTCAATGTTTGGTTCAGCAACTATAGTTGCCTTATTTGTCCAATGTCTCGTATTTATGTAAAGTAACAGATATAACAAGCACTAGTAGCCCATCTTGGTTAGCTAAGATACAACGAACTGTCAAGAACATTTTGCAAGCCGTCAATCTGTTCCAGACTCCTGTGGATAAATCTGGTAGTGTTCAGATTTTTGTTGTCTTATTTCTATAGGTAAAACACAATTTACATCAGTCGGTAAACTGTTGAGCTTGGTTTTTGTAGAGGCTGCAAATGTGCGAAAAGAATATGAAGAATCAAGTGCAAAGTTGTCTAAAATACAGTCCAGAATTTCGAGTTTGACGCAAAAGCTAAAAGAAGATTTTGGTAAGTTGATTAGGAAGATTCATGTGTTATGCTATTTCTCCCATGCCGTCGATTTACCCTTATCAGATTATGCTGATCTAAAATTTTATAATGACAGGACCCAATAAGGAGTTTTATTTATTCTATGGTCAATGCCTTGAGATAAAGCAGAACAAGTTACAAAATGCTCATTTCTACATCCCTTGTTTTTAGTTTCTATTTTGCACTTCCTAGACAAAATTTGGCACTCATCCTACTCTCTTTTGGCCTTAATGTTTCTCTGTTCAGGTATGTATATAAAATCTGCCCATTTAAACAAGCTACCCAGGTGGAGGGGCATAGTACAACACGTTTGGGGTAGGTATCTTCGGTTTATATCGCCCTTCTTATACTAGTAATGTTTCTTTTTTTTTTCACGGTAAAAGGTTTAGATATCATTAGAAGCTCAAATGAACAGTTAACTGTACTGGCTAATCTTGCCAGTTACAACGAAGCGTTATAGAGGCTCCAACTCATTTGTGAATCTAGATATCGTATTAGAAGCAACAATATTCTTATTACACAAGCACAACTAAAGCTCAAATTGAGCACTGTGTTGTACCTAATGCTGAATCCCTAGCATTCTACACCATCACTCTTGAGCAATTTTCCAGAAAATCTAGATGACGACACCACTCAAGAAGTGCTAAAACTCAACAAGCACCCCTCGCTCGAAAATCAAGTTGGAAAGACCATGCAAACTGTGAATCCCCTGACAACAAACAAATGTTCCTACCAACATTCAACAGTGCAACCTAACAAAGCTTGATCTACCCAAGACCCAAGTGGACTATTACACTGTGTTAACCCGTTAAATTTCTACGAAAGAAACTTGGTATTGTTTCAGGCCTTCTCTTCTATTGAAGAAACCCGACTTATTAATTTGCATGGTCTACAGGTGTTTGCCTTACATTTTAGAATTAAGTTAAAATTGACCCATAGAAACTCTCATCTGGGAAGGTCGTCTTACTTGGACAACAGATGATGAGTCCCACCCTGCACATGGACGTTAGTGTTCCCACGTTATATTAACTGTGGGAAGTGTGAGCCAACCATGACTTGTCCGTATGCTGGTTTGCTACATAACTCCGATATTTTATAGACAATACAAGAACGCATGTGGATACGAGGTCCTTCGCTGTAGCATCCCTCACATTCTTCATCTTTATTTACTTGTACAGGAGCTGGGAGAAATTTGAGGACTCATACAGGATCATGCATTTTGCAAATGGTGATAAGTGCTGGAATGGGCCAGATAGAAGTTTAAAGGTCCTGATTGTATCCTATTATATCGACTGTGCGTGGTTTGCTATGGTCTGACGTAGTGTATCTCCAAATTCCTGTTCTATTCACTGTAGATTTCAAGAATTGGTTTTGGGTGACTTGTTACTTTTAACCAATGATTCGTGGAGCAGCGAGTCCTTGGATGCTCAGCTTATTGATCAAAAGAGTTTGTGTAGCGACTCTTGAAACATTTTACTTGGAACTTAAAAAACTTAAGCTTTTTGGACTTGTCCACTAATAGCCACTTGCTCTTGAGTTGGATGCTTTAAGATGGTTGGAGAGCGGGTCAATAGGCCCTGTAACAGCAGGCAATAAAAAAAAAAATCTCCGCCACCTAATCGAACCTGTCTGGTTCACTAAAAAGGAAGTCTACCCTGAAAGCGGGGGTGGGTAATTCACATTGGGGAAATAATGCCTAGCAATCCTATAGTCTGTTGAGTTAAAATTCTTTAGCTTATTGGCTTACAGAGGTTTAGGATAAATTTAATAAGCATATAGTGGAAATCGATATTGCAGTGAAGCTAAGATGTTTGCTCTTCTCCTTGTTATCTAGATCAGTTACAACATAATTTGTACGTATGTGTCAAAAATCTCTATAGAACTAATTAGGGCAACGGGACAAGTAGTAGCTGATAATAACGGCAGGCCGCTAACTTCCTTGTTATACAGGTGAAGCTAAGATGTGGGTTGAAGAATGAGGTAACCGACGTAGGTGAACCAAGCCGCTGCGAGTAAGATTCCTTCTCTGCCTCTCCTCTCTTTTGTATGTGGCACCCATGTTGTTTAACCCTTCTGGTTTGTTGTGATAGATATGAAGCGTTGTTATCTACTCCAGCAGTTTGCGTAGAAGAAAAACTTAAGGTACTTTTCGAATTTTCTGAATCTGTTCTCTCCAGCGTTCAAACTTCTAATGGTGTTGGATATGTTGGAACGTGATAGGAACTACAACATAAACTTGATTTGATGAACAAGGAACAGCCAGAGGGTCATGATGAACTTTAGTTCTTAAGGATTGGTCTACCTCGGAATGCTTCAGATTGTTCTGGCTCCCTAACTGATCAATTTTCCTCGGGATATCATTAGATGGTCTAGAATCGATTAAGATTCAAGGCAACCTTTTTCTGCAGGTTCAGTCTGAGGATTGACAAGCAATATGTCAAGTGGGAGGGCTCGTGCGTTTTTGTATGGAGCTCTAATTTATGAACATCTAATGTGAGGCTTTCAAAAGGAAAAGAGAGCCACAAAAAGGGTAGTTATTAGTTGAAAAGAAAAAATGGTAACATTCAAATACCATCAGTTATCGAAATGTGATGTGGGATTATATTCTTGAGCTGTTTCAGTTCCTTTTACTGCAAGTTGAGTGCAGAGTTAAAATACAGATCAACATGATGGGATCCGAATTTTCACTGTTCCTACCCTGTGACAGAGAGATTGGCAAGCTAGTTAATTGGATAGGTTATTTACATTTTTGATCTCTGGCGAGCATTCTTGTGGGTTTTGATTCCTCTGACTTTCCGTGGTGTGGGGAATGGTTGATGGCGCGAACATTAAGCTCCTGCCTAACTAGTAACGTGCTACAAAGAAATGTAGTGTGCTCCCATTGAGAATTATTGATTGATTGGGTGTGGTAAACATGTTGCTTGTGGCGTGTGTAGTGTATATGAAGGCATGTTTGGAGGAACGAACTTAGAGAGCCGTGAAAAGCAAGTGGAATGAATGGTATGCATTGCGTGTCCACATGATGCCAAAATAAGAAAGTGAAAGCGATACGAGAAGTAGGGTGAAAAAATAGATAAAAAAAACAAATGGACAACAGCGATGATCCAATCTAATTTAATTTGGGTTCTGAACTTTATATTTCCTCAAATGATTGGAGCATGGTCACAAGTGGCGTCGATCCTTGGCCAGCCGGCCGGCAACTGAAACTAAACAAGAAGGGGGAGTAGACGTACCAAAGTGTGGGGTTGAGTGAGGGAATTGGGACGGGCCATTCATGGAACATGTCAGGCCTAGTTCCCCACCAATGGTGGATCACGACTCGCTGTTCTTCTTCTACTACTAGGGTTCTGCGGATCTAATTGGGTTTTATGGTCAGATATTGTAAGATTACCAGCAGCCAGTTGCAAATTAGCAGCAGCATGTGCGCGCGCGCACATATACATATAAAATCAGCTCAGAGCAAGTGTGTTTGTAGTGTCTAGCAGAAAAGTTAACAAGAGACGCATAGAGGAGTGGAGGAGTGGAGTGGCATAGCACACTCATTCCCAACTCTGTAACCTTTTACATGGAATGGATTCGGGGCATAATCATATTCCAATATTTGTTGCTTTTGCTTTGCCTGGTCTTCCGTGAGAAAATAAATGGGTATATAATGAAAAAATAATCATATTTATTTTTGGAGCTGTTTCAAAAATTTGCTCACCTTCCAAATTATGAAATATTCTGCTTTTCATGTTTATCTTTTTTACTTTTTTTTAATCATGTTTCTTTCTTACTGAACTCTTCCACCTACTACTCTCTCTCTCTCTCTCTACCTCCTCCTCTTCCTCCCCTCCCTCTCTAAACTCTAAGGTAGAAAGAAAAAGAAAAATGAAACAGTACACAACTTATATGCCTGTAACGCGTGAAAAGTCAAAATGAAGCACTTTTGTTTTTAGAAGCAAAGGAGTAGAAAGAAAGAACGAAAGTAGATGTCATAAATGGTTTGGGTGGCAAATAAAATAGAAAGGGGCCGCGGTGTGGTCTGGGCTGGCGGCTGGTAATATTATGAAAGGAAGGTTGGGCTGGTTTCACAACACAAACTGCGTGCTTTTGATCTGTGACTCCGTGAATACTACGGGGTAGTACACACTACTACTGGTGCTTACCCAACAACAACAACAACAAAAAAGTGGGGGGAGGCTCAAAAAAGGCTCACGAGTCAGGACACGAATCACGATGGCATCAATCAAATTTTAAGTTAAACCTCCAGTCCTTTCGCTCACCTCTATTACATTATTATTACATGACTTGTTCTCGTTCCTTTTTTTGTTAAATATATAATTAATAAATAATTTAGTAGTCTAGTACCCGACTTGTTGCTCAAGAAAAAGCATTAAACAAACTCCCCTACCTCTGGTTTCCATTACTTCCTTCATCCAAATAAAACTAAAAAACTATACTATTATCTAATGTGTATGCCTATGCTTTATGCGCCCCCTGATTGTGTGTGTGTGTGTGTGTAAAAGTCGAAATTAAATCTCCTGAACACTTTCTTTTTCTAACTACACTTTTTGCTCTCTCTGTCTCTCCCTCTCTCCGTGATCCATCTCTTCTTCTGTCTCTGTTTTTGTGATTTGATCATATCTAATCCATCTGGTCAGGCTGGCAATGGAGATGATCAACGGCTACAACGCCCATCCTGCTCCCGGCATGAAGCCCAAGACCAAGATTGTGTGCACCCTGGGCCCCGCCTCGCGCTCCGTCGACATGGTCGAGAAGCTCCTCCGCGCCGGCATGAACGTCGCCCGTTTCAACTTCTCCCATGGATCCCACGACTACCACCAGGAAACCCTTGACAACCTCCGCGCCGCCATGGAACGCACCGGCATCCTCTGCGCCGTCATGCTCGACACCAAAGTAACCTCCCCCCTTTCTCTCTACTACTGCCTTCTCTTTTGGATTTCACTCATTCTCACGTGTTTCTGGTGATTCCTGCGTGATCGATCGGATCGTCGATCGGCGTGTCTTCTGGTACTGGGTTGATTGTATTCTTGTTGTGTTTTGTACGGGTAACGACTTGATCTGTCTGCTTTGTCTGTGTGTGTGCTTGTTTCTGGTTTTTTGTAAGTTTGTTCCTTCAGTTCGCTGCTGGCTCGGCCTTTTTATGTTTCTCTTTTTCTAATCGTCTCAACTTTCCTTCCGCTGAGACTTTTGGCATGATTGTTGTTACCTTTGATTAGCTAGTGGCTGGGCCTTGTTTGCCCCCCTTTTTGTGACCACCTGAAGTTTGTTCAACTTGTTAGACTTGGGGCGTGATTACTGTTGATTGTGAGGTGCCTCTCTGCTATTGCTCCCATTTTCTGTCTCTCCAACCGATTTTACTCGTCCTTGCTTATTTTGGTTATTTTTGTTGGCAATCGCCTCTGCAAACATGAAAGTTGACCCTGTAATTTTCACCTGCCCTTTTTACCCCTAGGATTTATGTCGATTTTGATGCGAAGAGTAATCAAGATTAAGATTCTGGAAATCCCCTTTTCAGCTCGTCATAAGGCTTTATTGTGTCTACATGCTCTTAGCTTCTTCTTAAGTCTCTAAGGCAATTGGCCATCACCAGTTACTGGGTCCAGCCTCCAGGGCTCATCTCCCCTTTTCTTCTATTTGGTAGGATTATGGAGACAAAAGTCTTCATACACATCTCAGTGAGGGTGTGCAAACCAGCCCCGCTCCCTATTCGCCCACAAGCACCTGAAATCTTATTTACCTTCATCGAGTGACACTGTTTCTACTATATACACAACATCTGTGTCATTCTGACCCTTTCAACACCTTGCCATACGCGGGCTCCGGGAAATGGTCATGAAAGATGATAGATGTTTGTTTTCTAATTCGTTTTGGGATTGTGTAGAATTCTGAAAGCATCAAGTTTTTGTTATGAGTGTGACATCAATCTTAGTGTTTGTCCAAAGTTGTTAATTACTTCATTTCCCTCTTATGATTTCACAGGGTCCTGAAATTCGAACCGGGTTTCTCAAAGATGGTAAACCTGTCCAGTTGAAGAAGGGCCACGAGATAACCATATCCACGGATTATAGCATCAAAGGTGATGAGAACATGATCTGTATGAGCTACAAAAAGCTGGCTGAGGACGTGAAGCCACAAAGTGTGATACTCTGTGCAGACGGCACCATCTCGTTCACCGTTTTGTCTTGTGACACGGAGCAGGGTTTGGTCCATTGTCGCTGTGAGAACACAGCAGTTCTTGGTGAGAGAAAGAATGTCAATCTCCCGGGGGTCATTGTAGATCTCCCAACTTTGACAGAGAAAGACAAGGAGGATATCATGAATTGGGGGGTTCCTAATAAGATTGATATGATTGCCCTGTCCTTCGTCCGCAAAGGTTCAGATCTCGTGGAGGTTCGGAAGTTACTGGGAGAGCATGCAAAAATATACTTCTCATGTCAAAGGTTTGTTTATACCTTGTGGAGAAGAATCTAATGGGAATATGATCACGTGCATATCAGTCATTGGTTTCAGTGCCTTCAGACTTCAGAGTTTCAAGACTGGAACTCGATGCCAGTTAGTTCAGCATATGAAATTTAACAAACAATATTCTGTTGCCCACTTGAATATTTCCAAGAATGGCCATCTCTATTTTGATTTGCTTTTCAGAATGTTCTTCATGCGGAGTAGAATAAGGCATTTGCTGATATAGCTGTGATAATATC